>VSMD01064558.1:0-18012 GCA_008750895.1 Mirza zaza | reverse complement strand
CCAGCCTGAGCAAGAGTGAGACCCCATCTCTACTATAAATAGAAAGAAATTAATTGGCCAACTAATATATATAGAAAAAATTACCCGGGCATGGTGGCACATGCCTGTAGTCCCAGCTACTCAGAAGGCTGAGGCAGCAGGATTGCTTGAGCCCAGGAGTTTGAGGTTGCTGTGAGCCAGGCTGATGCCACGGCACTCACTCTAGCCTGGGCAACAAAGTGAGACTCTGTCTCAAAAAAAAAAAAAAAGAAAAGAAAAGAAATCACTTCAGGCTGGGCACAGTTGCTCAAGCCTGTAATCCTAGCACTCTGGGAGGCCAAGGTGGGAAAATAGCTTGAGCTCAGGAGTTTGAGACCAGCCTGAGCAAGAGCGAGATCCCATCTCTACTAAAAATAGAAAAAATTAGCTAGGCGTGGTGGTGGATGCCTATAGTCCCAGCTACTTGGGAGGCTGAGGAAAAAGGATTGCTTGAGCCCAGGAGTTTGAAGTTGCTCTGAGCTAGGCTGATGCTATGCACTTGCCTGAGCAACAGACTGAGACTCTGTCTCAAAAAAAAAAAAAAAGAAAAGAAAGAAAGAAATCACTTCAGTTTACAGTCACAATTTTTTTTTAAAAAAGAGTCTAAGTTTAGTCCAGTGTTTAAAGACTTAGTACAGTTTAAAAGATTATTCCATGTAATTTATGAAATGTTTACTCATATAAAACGCCCTCTGCCTTCTCATCCACAGCGAACCACCGTCACCCTTCAAGAGAGGGCTAAACTTTGGTATTTTAAGTCATCCCTTGTCACTCAAAAAGCACTGCCAAAGTGTCATCTTAGCCTTCCCTTTACTTTTACAGTAAATATACATATGATTCATTCCTTAGTGCCACTCATTGCTTTGTGACAGCTCTACCACTAACATTTTTTTCTACCTGAATTTCTAGGAACTGGCATTCAGTTTCCCTTCCCTGACACTAACATCCTTGCAAGCAGAACCATATTTATTTCTCTGTTAGAAACAAAGCACACTCAATAGATACTTGTCCATCCATTTGACAAATATTTATCAAGCACCTACTATGCACCAAGCACTGTGCTAGGCATAGTGTTTAGAACTGTGAAGAAAGCTAATCATGTTGCTTACAGTCTAATGGGGACTTAAAGTCTAATGTTGATTTAAAATCACTTTCCAAGTCCTTGATAGATACCAAAGGGCAAAAAAATAAACATCAGTAAAAATAAATCACTAAGAATTATAAAACACATTTATAAATATATTTTTAGTCACTAAGCATGACTAAGTCTGTGTATTAACTATTTTACTTACCACCATCTTTTTTTTTAGCAATAATTCTGTTTTTCAGCCATTCTTTGGTTTCTTCTTTCACATCCTGAGCAAGTTCTATGACCACCAAAGGCGTGAATGAACTCTCGTGAGTATCCAAAGCTGATAAGGTCACTTTCATCTTTGAAAAACCTTCTGCAAATTAAAATAAAAAGCAAAAATGGATTAAGACAAGGAGAAATATGCCATAGACTGTTTGCATTTTCACTCAGTTACACCTAATTCTGGCTTCCAAGATAAAGGCAAATTTCTGATGATCCAGATGGGTTATATGACAGGCTCAACCAATGGTCCAAAGCACACGTGGGAGCCAAGCTTTAGAGAGAAAACCATCGTTATCTGCAAGCAACTCAGAATACAGCAGAAGAAACATTCAGGTAAATGAAAGGTAACAGTGTAAAACATGCTCTCACACAAAAGGAATAAGAAAGTATTTACAAAGAATGTGATACCTTAACAGGATTTACAAGAATGAATAGGACTTTGTCAGATAGAAAATGAATGGTATTCTAAGTAGAGGAAATGTATTTCCCTACAAAATAATGATGAAAAAATACCCAATGGGCTCAGAGAAATACAAGTGGCTATAGGCATGGCTGGAGCATTAACTCTGGGGTGGGGCGTGGGGAGAGGATGGAAATGAGCTGGTATCTAATTAGAACTCCTAATTACAAAGGAAACTACTTTTGCCTAATACACAATGGGAGTTACCAATTCATCATAAATAGGGAATTACTGTAGTCAATATAAAACTATTACAGTGTACAAAGGGTCAGCCTTGAATGTGGGAGACCACTTAGGAAGCCATTAGAGTAGTCTAGAAAGAGCTGATACTGGCCCGAATGGGGGCAATGAAGAAGAAAGAATAGATTAGAGGCTAAATCTATAAAAGATGACAACCAGACTGAATGGAAAGACAAAAAAAATAGGAAAATGTTAGTGGATAATGAGTAGTCCAATCATAATTATGTGGAATTCTCTATGATACCCATCTTTGCTAGGCAGAACCACTGCTATACGCCTCCTTCAAAACTACATGTTCTAAAAGCGACACATTAACTAAGAACACAAGCCAAGACTTACACTTCCAGGACAACCAAATTAAGGGGTTCAGACAACTTTTCTGCTAAAGACAACTAGAAAACACATACCCACACTCACATGCATAGGGTGTGTGTGTGCACAGAGGTTGAACATCTCTAATCCAAAAATTCAAAATCTGAAATGCTCCAAAGTCTGAAACTTTTTGAGTGCTGACATAACACCATAAGCAGAAAATTCTACACATAGGTACTTAACACAAACTTTGCTTCATTCACAAAATTATTAAAAATATTATATAAAATTACCTTCAGGCTATGTGTAGAAGGTATATGTGAAATATAAATGAATTTCATGTTTAGACTTGGGTCCCATCTCTAAGATATCTCATTACGTATATGGACATATTCCAAAATCAAAAAAAATCCCAATACCCCCAAATCCCAAAAATCCCAAACATTTCTGGTCCCAGGCATTTTGGATAAGGATACTCAACCTGTATTTTTAAAAAATTTTTCTGTGAATATTAAAAATCCAAGAAGGCAGTGGGAAATAATGGAGTCCCTATCCAGAAGAAACAGAGAGGAAGTTCAGCATTTGCAACTGGTTTCCCTAAGGCCTCTGCCAATTTGCGAAGAAGTAGCTGAGAGGGTCAGGAGCTAAGCAGGGATTCTGTTAGCCATGAGAGGCTAGGGGACAAAAAGTATAATTAGTACAGAGCCCACCAATGAAAAGGGTCCAATAAAATCCCTGCTTTGAAGTGGGACCTGAGAGGGCTACATCCTAAAGCTAAGAGTGAACCAGAATTAGATCACCCTTGATTAAGTACTAAATTATAGGTTCATATCATCTCAATCAGGAGACAATTTAATATCCATGAAAATGGGGGGAGGGGAGCAATAGAAACAAACACATAATAGATCCAAATAATGGAGTTAGTTTAAAAGACTTTAAAATAATCATCATATGTTCAAAGACCTAAAAGACAAAACTGAGAATTTTGGCAAAGAACTAGAAACTATTTTATAATGGAAATTCTAGAATTTCAAAATATAAGAGTCACGCAGTGTCTCACACCCATTAATCCCAGAGCTTTGGGAAGCAAAGGCAGGATTGCTTAAGGCCAGGAGTTCGAGACCAGCCTGGGCAACACAGAGAGACCCTATCTCTACAAAAAAATAAAAAAATTAGCCAGGTGTGGTGGTGCACGCTACTACTCAGGAGGCTGAGGCAGGAGGATTGCTTGCGCCCAGGAGTTTGAGGTTACAGTGAGCTATGATTGTGCCACTGCACTCTAGCCTAGGAGATAATGCAAGAAAGACACTGTCTCTTTTAAAAAAGTGGAGGGGGGGGAGTCAAAATTAAGAACCCAAGGGAGGCTTCACAGAAAATTAGACAAAGCTAAAGAGAAAAACCAATGAACTATAAGATGGGCATGAAGAAAATATCTAGAATGAAGCCCTGAGAACAAAAAAGGAAAAAAATACAGACAACAGTGTGAGAGACAAGGAAAAACAGAGAGTTCCAGAAATAAAGAAGGGAGCTATTAGGGCGAAAGCAACACACAAAGAGATACTAACCAAGAGTTTCCCAAAGCTGACAAAATATATCAAGGTACAGATTTAACAATCTCTATATACTTCAATCAGGATAAAATAAAAAGAAAAAAGCAGAGTACCCAAGAGAAAACAACAGAAAAACCCAGAGAGAGAAAATCTTAAAAGCAGTCATAAAAACAAAGACAAAACACTGTGAAGAGAAGTAATTAGACTGACAGCTGACTTCACAGTAAAATAATGGAAGCCATCATGTCTTCAATGTGCCAGATAATATGATGGCCAATTCAAGATTATACTCAGTCAAAATATGTTTCATGAATAAAAGACCAATAAAGCCATTTTCAAACAAACAAAAATTGAGAGAATTCATCACCAGCATACTCCCACTAAAGAAAATGATAATAAAGGGTATTCTTAAAGCAGAAGAAATTGATTGCAGATGATCTGGTAATAATCTTTATTAGTGAGCAGGGAGTATCTGCAATATAGGAACTCTCCTAACTCCTTTTAAGCTTAATTTTCCTTTACTGAATGCCCACCACATCTGAGACAATGTGCTAGGTACCTATACACATGCTTCTATAATCTTCCTACCAGCCCTACAATTTATACTTTAAAAACCAAGAGAAAAATCAAATGAAGAAGTTACTTTGCTAAGTTCAAAGTAAAATGAATTTTTCATGATATAGAGCTGAAGACTAGAAGGAACAAAGCCATTAGAGATATCCAAATTCTACATGTTTTTTCCCACTAAATGAAATCTTAATTTTAAATTGTCTACTATATAACTCTTACTAAAGATGAGCTAAGACAGAGTTCAAGATAAAATGACAAAGTGAAACTGTATTACAGAATCTTCTGGCCTAAAGCAAAATTAACTGTATCAAAAATAAGTAAAACAGCCCCCAAAACAAGTATTAATAATAAAAGTGAATAAAAAATACACAGCAGCCAGAAAGTAAACTTCAAGACAAAATCATGACTGACCCAAGACGATACCAACAATGGACTGATAACAAAGGGCCCTTCCTAACAATTTGGGGAATTCCAACCATCTACAGTAATGCATTACTTACGGACAAGAACAGAGAAATGTATCTGACTGGTCACTGATAGTTTTTATTTTGTCTCTCTTTCTCTCTCTCTCTCTCTCTCTCTCTCTCTCTCTCTCTCTCTCTCTCTCTCACACACACACACACACACACACACACACACACGCACACACGCACACACGCACACACGCACACACACACACTATAGCCTACCTGTACATGCATATACACATACATGGTTAAGGATGTGTACTCTGGTGTCAGGCTGTATGGTTCTGAATCCCAGCTCCCTTGTTTGCTGCTGTGAGATATTGAACAAGCTATGTAAGCTTTTTCACCTAAGTTTTCTCTTTGGTAAAGTGGAAGAATTAAAGTTTCTTGTTTAAGGGGTTGGTGTGAGGACTAAATGAGTTAATTCACAAAAAAATATGTAGCCCAGGACCCTGCATGCAGTAAATCATAAGCAAACAATAGCTAGTGTTGTCTTCATATTCCTATATATTTATTACATATATTTATATGGGACCACACTTTGCATTTTTTACCCTAAAATGTGTTAGGAATTGCTTTCTATGTTAATAAATATAATTGGATTTATATCCTAGTATTAATGATTCTATCATATTCTTGTATCATACTTTAGCCAACCTCTTGTTGATGGATATTCAAGTATTAGGTTCTTTGCAATAAATACATAAATAAATACAATCAACAAAATCTCTAATAAACTTTTATATGCATATTTAATTCTTTTTGAGAGAAATTACTTAAAAATAAATAAACTTTTAATGAACTTCTGTATACATGTTTTATTTAATTTTCTTACTGGGATAAATTCCTAGAAATAGCATTGTCATGTTGAGTACAAATATTTAATATTATTTTTCATATTGCCACTCTGCTTTCTTACAACATCTATCAACAATGTATGAAAATGTTAAGATTTTTTACACCTATACAGAAACTAGTTTCTTTTCATCTTTTAGCTTTGGCATATTTGAAAAGGGAAAAATATCTTGTTACTCTGCATTTCTTTTATTAGTGACTTCAAACATCTTTTCAAATGTGTGTTGGCATATTTCTTTTGTGAGTTGTGTTTTTATGTTTTTGTATTTTGTTGTTGATTTGTAAAAACTCTTTGTAGGTTAGGGATGGTGATATTTGTCTCTTATATATTGCAAATATTGTTAAAGTTGTTCCTTACAGAATTAAAGGCATATAGTATCTCAAATGAGAATAATCAGTGAGTAAATATGAAATTTTCTAGATAGTACTCACATACATGTTAAGAACAGAAACCTGCTTTTAGTCTCTCCAAAACTGTTTTATGACCTGGTAATTATGAGTAAGTTGGGTCTTATATTATTCACATTAGACAGTGCATAAATGTTCAAAAACTGACCTTTGGGCTGGGTGCGGTGGCTCACACCTGTAATCCTAGCACTCTGGGAGGCCAAGACAGGAGGATCGCTCAAGGTCAGGAGTTCAAAACCAGCCTGAGCAAGAGCCAGACCCGGTCTCTACTAAAAATAGAAAAAAATTAATGGGCCAACTAAAAATATATTTAAAAAAATTAGCCAGGCATGGTGGCAAATGCCTGTAGTCCCAGCTATTCGGGAGGCTAAGGCAGAAGGATTACTTGAGCCCAGGAGTTTGAGGTTGCTGTGAGCTAGGGTGATGCCACCGCACTCTAGCTAGGGCAATAGAGTGAGACTCTGTCTCAAAAAAAAAAGAGTTTTGATGCATGTTCCCACATACTCTACTAAAAAATGTATTGTTCCCTTAAACTAACAATTCTTTCCAACTTTGCTGTTTCTCACTCATAGTTATTCTTCCCATGTCCCAGGTTGGAAACTTGGCGTTACCTGTAACTATTCCAAGTTGAGTGATGTCTGGTTCTCAGCCTCTCTTCCCAGACTACCCATACTTTTTGGGTTCCTACTACTGTACTTAGCCCACGTGTTAGAATGATTTGATGCACACCTGCTTCTGCTACTAGACTATGGGCTCCTCAAAAGCAAGATGTAGACTTTGTTTACCTTTGTACCTTTAGACTATTATGGCCTGGCTCATAGTAAGCACATGATAAATGTTTACCATATTTGAAGGTGATGAAGCTAAGTATTCTAGTGATAGGTTAAATATTTCCCCCAACTTTTTATTATGAAAAATTACAGTCATTCAGGATAATTAAAAGAATATCATGAAGAACATCCCTATTCTTGCCTCCTATATTTACTTATTGAGATTCATGTTACTATGACACAAAATCATCTGCTCAGAAACCTACAGGGATTCCTTACTGGCCATTGGGTCAGATGTAAACGGTAGCATTTGTTATCTTTAAGCAGCCATGTTCCACATGGGCTCTGAGGCATGGGATCAAGAGATAGCTATACCAAATTTTGTTCTTCTTTATCATGAGTCAAATTTCACAAAGGGCTAAAGAGAGACCTACAAATGAAATCAGATTCATGTGGCTTTTACATTAGATCACTGGCCCACAAAAGGTAAATCCTGACCATGGAGGTTAAGATGCAGGGAAAACACATAGTGAGTTCAGCCGTGGAGGGATCAGGTAACAGTGGGGCAAGTGAGGAGTTAGCAAGGATCAGGAAAAGAATATCGGATCCTTTATTCTGGGGATTTTTCTCTTCCTGTGTTCAAATAAAGAAAAAAAGTCAATGGAATTATCACAAATTCAAAGGCTAAGAAGGAAATGCATAAGGCTGTGTTTTGCAATCACCTTATTCCAGACTCACAGAGAAACAGAAACGAAAATTACAAAATTGCTCTCAGTCATGAAGCAGAATAGGAATCACTTCAGTAAGAGAAAAATGAAGGGCCGCACTGCACAAGCTGTGAGATGAGAGGGATTTCCTTAGGAGAAAGTTGCAATTGTAGTGACCAGGCTAAAAGCAGGCCAGGACACCTCCAGAGAGGCTGAGATGCAGGACACTACTCGCCTACAGGCAGGCAGTTAATTCTAAGAGCAATTGTGGTGATCTCCCTCCTTGAGACCTAGGGCAGCTGCCTCAGGGAGTTACATAAGACCTGGACAGACCTGACGGTGGGAAATCACTGCACATTCCCACCCTCACTAGAGTTCCTCTCGTGAAATAGCTAATGCAGGGAAGCTGGGGAGGCCCATTTCCTCTGGGAATGTCTCTGGGAACTCCATAGTATAAAGACGTCACAGCAATGTATCTGAGAGGTAAGATGCTGGATACTGAAGACAGCCCAGGCACAAAAGCCCAGGTCCAGCCTGATTAGATGCTGCACCGATGGCCACCTCCTCACACAATTACCCAGCTGAGTCTTGCCAAGGCAGACGCCAGTAAGGCAAAATAAGAATATTTCCTCCTCTCACTCATGCCTTCATTACCCCTGATGCTGCCAAGAGTTTGCTTGTTTGAGCTGGAATAATGTCTGCAATAAACTGTGGAGGAAGCTGAGGTTGCCCCAGACCAAGGAGGTTCCCAGTTTTCAGTTTTAAAACCAGAACAAGTTGGACACACTCACAAAAGAGTAAAGGTCATTACTCTTTCTTCCAAAATATCCAGACAGGAGTTGGCATTTGAAACTCTGTTTTTGAGAAAGTCTTATTGCCAATTCACATCCTTTTATAGCATGGATTGCTCAGATCATTCCTTATATTCTGTAACTCCTTGATTACTTAGAAATGGTATATAAAAGTAATTAAAAGGTATCTTATTGGTTACACAATTTAATCAAACAGTAGTATACTAATATAAGAAAGGAAGATAAATATCTTCTTCTAAGGCACAGGATATTAGATATGAAATTAGGGAAGATGTATGCTTTCTTAACAGGCCTGCTTTACTTCACAGGTCTGCACCAGGTCATCCTGTTAAGGAGAGCACCCAGATCAAACAAGACTAAGGACATACGACAACTAAATACAATGTAGGATCCTGGATTGGATACTGGACATTAGTAGAAAATTCGTGAAATTTGAATAAGGTCTGTAGATTACTTAATAGAATTGTATCAACATAAATTTCTTCGCTTTAGTACTTCTACCATGGTTGTATAAGATGTTAGCATTTAGGAAAACTAGGTGAAGGGCATAAAGGAACTCTGTGTACTATTTCTGCAATTTTGTAAACCTAAAATTATTTCAAAATAAAAATTTTTTTAAAGATTTTCCTCCAAAAATTTTCCCTATTTTCCTCTTTCTGACACATATACACAAAAACACATATACACTAAAAATAATAGTTTCTGATTCACATGTGACACTTAATCTGAGCTGGTAACCATTAAAAGCAAGGGTGTTCTTGCTTATAAAAGTTAAAAACTAGAAACAATTTAGATCTGCAACAGATGAGGAACAAGCTAATAAAGTATAATACAGACATCATTTAAGCCATGACAAATATATCCTTTTACCTTGAGCAACACAGAATCTTAACCTCCAAGCCAGTACTACACACACAGCTGAAATGCTAATATTTGATAAAGAATTAATCTGTATGATTAATGGATTATATAACCATTGATGTTTAAGAATTTTTAGTGACTAGGAAAATGCTAAGTGAGAAAATGTTAAGTGTGGGGGACAAAAAGCAACGTACAAAGTAATATAACAATATTATCCTATTTATATAATATGTACATTTATGAACACAAAAATGAGGAAGAAAGCATTAAAATATTAATAGGGGTGGTAAAATTACAGAAGAGTTTAATTTTCATGCTTACACTTCTCTGTCTTCTAAGTTTTCCACAATGAAAAAAGTTTCACTGGGTTTTTTTAAGTGTATACACACATTTCAATTCACCAGGCTTTTTCTACCCTCTTCTATTATTTTAGATCTTTTAAATTTCATTCTTTATCTGCAATTCAGAATAGATGATCAACTTTCCCTAGCTAAATTAAAACTGTTCATCATATTCACAGGATGGGCCCTTAGAAAATATCTAGTTCTCTAGGTTACTGTGACTTTAATCTGAAAGTAGACATGTGAAAGTAAATAAAAAATTTTTAAACCCCACAGGATTAGATTCTAACTCTGCAGGATTTACGGGAATATAGTACAACTGTGTCTTGAGCCTGAATAAACCTCAACCGTACTTTAAGTCTGGGGCCTCCATATGCTGTCCCAGTCGTTTGAATGGGGTTTTACAGAAGACAGCGCACACCAATACTGTCGCTGCGAAGGCACCAAGAAAATGCGGAGCAGCAGCCTAGAGGAAGAGAACCTCATTCCATCCACAACTCTCAGGGGTCCCAGGCACTGCCCCTGACTTCCATCTATTATTTAAACTGTACACTGCGTCTCAGTCAAAATCCTGGAAACCCCATCGCCCCGACGTGAGCGCGCGCGTTATCCTGCAGCCCGCTCGGGCCAGACCCGCCGCGACACCCGAAACCTCCCGCTCCAGGGACCGCCCGGGGAAGCCTGAACCGTGAGCCCTGAGCTGGGACTTCCCGCGCCGGCCTCCACTAGGCTTCGCCGCCTCCTCCCAAGGCTCTGAAGCCCCCACAGCCCCCATCCTGACTCCACCAGCCCTAAATTTCGGCCTCACCGCGTTTCGTCCAGCACGCAGCCCTCCACCCCTCACCTCCAGCCCCCAGACCCACCTCTCCTCCCCAGATCTCGGCTCTCCGCAGCCCCGCGACCGCCGCTGCCCCCAACACCCCCACTCCTCCCTCCCGCTCCCCCACAGCCTCCGCGCCCACCCGGGTCGCCCGGACAGCCAACACCGGGTGGCGCCGCGGGAGCGAAGGGCGGCGGCTGGGAGGAGCCTCTGGAGGCGTCCAGCGCCGCTAGCAGCCGGGGCTCTGAGCCGCGGAGAAGCGAGGGGACCTAGGCTCCCCCCTACTCACCCGCTGTCGCGGGGCTCCAAGTCTTCGGGGGCGGGCCCGGGAGCGGGCGAGACGGGGAGGCCGGGCGAGCGGACGCTCTGCGCGCGGGGGCCGGGCCGGGCCTGAGGGGCGGACGCGTCCGAGCGCTGGGCGTGGCAGGGCCTAGTCGCGGTAACGCGCAGGCGGGGGCGGGGCCGCGGCGGGAGGGGCGGGGCCTCACTGAGCATTCGCGCCGGGGGGCGGGGCCGCGGCGGGAGGGGCGGGGCCTCACTGAGCAGTCGCGCCGAGGGGCGGGGCCGCGGCGGGAGGGGCGGGTCGCAAGAAAGGAAAGGCTGGTCTAACTAGGCTGTAGCCTGGAACCGGAGCCCAGGCGGATGGAAGGGAGAGTCGAGCCTGGGGCACTGTTGCACCACACGGGCGGGACCGCGGTGGGAGAGGCGGGCCTGGCTGGGCTGTCACTCCGAGCGGGGTGAGACCTAGCTGCGCTCTCCAACCGAGCCGGGTCAGAGCCGGAGAAAGCAACCTGCCCTTCACATTTCCCTCTTTTCCACCTTTAAGGACCAGAATCCAATTTTCTGGTCACTTTGGGTAAGAACAAGTCTCATTTTAATTGTAGCTTACTTTCAAGTGGTGAAAAATCCAGATCAAATTTGTGATTAAAACCCCACGTCCAACTAAAGCCAAATCCCTTACAGTGGTCTATAGGGTTTCCCAGCCCCGCCTCTCTTTACCTCTTAAAAATCCTCTTTTACTCTCCCATTTGCTCTGCTCCAGCCACATTGGACCCTTGTTCTTCCTAGAACTCACCAGATATCCGCTCACATCCCACCTCGGGGTCTTTGCCCTAAGTGTTCCCTCTACCTAGAAAGTTCCTCTCCGTGAGCTATTTGGTTCACTGCCTTGCCTCCCTCAAGTCTTAGCTGGAATCTGCCTTTCTCCCTGAGGCCCTTTCTAACCATTCTATTTAATACTTGCTCTCCTCCCTACCCCACCACTCCCTTACCTGCTGTCCTATTACTTCTTTCCACGGCATTCATCACCTTTTTGTTAATTTTTATATTTAATTATATGAGTACTTAATAGTTGTATATATTTATAGGGTATATGTGATGTTTTGATGCAGGCATAGAATGTGTAATAATCAAATCAGGGTAATTGGGGTATCCGCCACCTCAAGCATTTATCATTTCTTTGTGCTGGGAACATTCCAATTCCACTCTTTTATTTTAAAGTATATGATAATTTATTGTTGACTATTGTTATTGTTTTATATTACTATGTTTATCATCACTTTCTTTCCCTAGAAGGTAAGTCTCACAAGGGCAGGAATTTAGCACCTGTTCACCTGCACTTTGGCTAGATTTCAGTTACCCAGAAGCAACCATGATCCAAAATAGGTGAGTACAGAACAATAAGATATTTTGAGAGAGAAAGAATACATACACCCAACTTTTATTACAATATATTGTTATAACTGTTCCTTTTTATTAGTTATTGTCAATTTTTTACTATGCCTAATTTATAAATTAAATTTTATCATAGGTATGTATGTATGTATAGGAAAAAACAGTACATATAGAGTTTAGTACTATCCTCAATTTCAGACATCCTCTGGGGTCTTTGTATCCCTCATGGATAATGAGGGATGACTGTATCCCCAGTGTCTAGAACAGTGTTGTGTCCATACTAGACAGGCAATAACTCTGGAATGAAAAAAAAATGAATGAACTCTTTCTGCCTCCATACATCCAGCTCAGGCCAGACCTGAGCTTCCTTAACTGGCAGTGGGAGAAGGTTGGTCTACTCTTCACTCCCCTATCCCTTCTCTGGATCTTCCAGGTTCAAGGCAGGAGGTAGGGAGATTAGGAGAGAGGAGCAAAGACTAATTACTTGGTAGGAGCTGTTTGCTATTCTTTCTAGACCCCTGATGCTGTCACAGCAGCTCATGACATTACTGACCAGTTCTCACGTAGCTTTTAGTAGGTGTTGTGTGGATGTGTCCAGAGGTCTCTCTCCTGAAAATCAGGATAAATTGTTCATGAACTTCAGTAGGTTTAGACATTAATTACTCATTAGACTTTTGTTTTCAAATTGTACTCTTGCTGTATTCTCATCCCTTGAACTTACGATCATCTCTCCATATAACATCATTTTCTAATATTTATTAACATATGGCTGGAAGAATTAGAAGAAATTTTTGAATGAAAATATAAAAAATCCCTTTCACTTGGATAATCTTAGTTCATCTCCAAAATTCACAAATTAAAATTTTTCTGTTAAGTACAAAAAAATTAATTGTTGGACAACACAAATAGTAGACCTAAGTTAATGACACAGATCCCCACACAGTAGTAACCCTTACCCACGGAAGATACGTTTCAATACCCCCAGGGGATGCCTGAAACCTTAGATAGTTCTGAACCCTCAAAACAGTGCCCAATTTAAAACTTACGAATTGTTTGTTTCTGGAATTTTCCCTTTTAATATTTTCAGACTGTGGTTGACTGCAGGTAACTGAAACTATGGAAAGTGGATAAGGGGGACTGTTGTATCAGTTACCTGTTATTGCATAACAGACTACCACACAGAATTAGGGATTCCTTTTTCTATCCCTCTCCTGTTGGAGATCTCCATGCTCTCTCAGGCTCCCAGGAGCGCCTTTTCCCAGTTCCTCTGTCTAGAAGGACAGGTTTTCTCTCAGGGTTTTAGGTGTTGAGGTCATTGTACCACAACAGTGCAGCTCCCTAACTGGGGCTGGCCTCAGGGCAGGAGGGAGAGAAAAAAGCAATCAGGAGTTTCCACCACTTTCTCTAGCTTGTGACAGCCTTTTTTCCAGGACCTACAGCTATACGGCCAGGCTTTTATTGGACTTTTTGCTGATAGTATCTGGTTAGCAGTTCTCAATTTGTTCTGTCTTCAGATCGAAGCAAGAGGTAGAGGAGAAAAAAAACAAAAACAGGAATCTCACCACTCCCATATTGGTCTTTATTCAAGTTTTGAGTTTCCTGCCCAATCCACCTGATACTATTTACTTTTCAGAGTCCTTGGGTAGTTTTTTATATATTGTCCAGAGGTTTCAGTAGTAATCAGTGGGTGACAGAGGCTGCAGTGGACTTACTCTATTTGGGCCAAAAATGGAACTCATCAATCTGATAGATGAAAAAATGTTTCAGTTTGCATTTCTAAGGATGAGAGCATCTTCTCAGGTTAAAGAGACATTTATCTTTCATTTCTGTGAATTTTACCTATTTATACATTTTGTCCAATTTTCTACTAAATGTAGAAACTATGTAAAAGTAAAAATAGTCTTTTCTCTTAAATGTGAATTTCAAATTTTTCTCAATTTATCATGACTTTTAACTTTCCTTATGTTACCTTGTTTGTTTGCTTGCCTGGTTTTGGTTTTGTTTCTTGGCCATGCAGACATTTCTGTAACAACTGGTCAATTTTACCAAATTTCTTTCACTACTTACTACTTCTGAGTTGTATTATACTTAGTGAGGCCTTCACCTCTCTGAGATTACTTTGAAAATCTTTCCATAGTTTCTTTTTTACATCTCACAGTTTTACTTTTTTTCTTTTAAAATTTGACCCATCAGGAATTTATTTTGATATGAGGTAAGTGGAATGGATCCAACTTTACTTTCCAAACCATCTTTAATAATTAATAACTTATCTTTCCCCTACTGATTTTAAATGCCATTATCATACACTGAATTTCTTTCTATATTGATGAACCTTCTCTTCTGTTCTATTAATCTGTTGGTTTATCTATGTACTACACTCATAAGATTTTAATTTTTGAATCTTTATAATACATCATTCTCTTGCTTTAAACTCTCCAGTACAGTCAAAATCTCAACCCACCTGACATGACAGTTCTTGTGTCCCTCATTCTCATCATAACCATCTATTGAAGGCCAGGCATGGTGGCTCACACCTGTAATCCTAGCACTCTGGGAGGCTGAGGTGACACGATTACTTGAGGCCAGGAGATCAAGACTAGCCTGAGCAAGAGCGAGATCCCATCTCTACAAAAAAATAAAAAAAATTAGCTGGGTATGGTGGCATGGCACCTATAATCCCAGCTACTCAGGAGGCTGAGGCAGGAGAATTGCTCAAGCCCAGAGTTTGAGGTTACAGTGGGCTATGATGACACCACTGCACTCTAGCCTAGTCGATAGAGTGAGACTGTCTCAAAAAAAAAAAAAAAAAGAAAAGAAAAAACCCAACCATCTATTGTAGCAGCTGCTGAAAACTAGCTTCAGTAAACTGTTCATTCCAGGTGACCACGGGTGATAATTTACATAACTTTTCCCGCTGCCTGCCTAGATTCATAGTATGCCATTTCCACTGGTGGCAAGGCCACCGCTGTCTTCAAATCCAGCCATTCAGACCTATCCCAGATTCCCACCTTGAGGGGCTGCTTCCTTCAACCACTTCCAATATCAAATACATCAGTCAAATCTCAGTTCAGAAAACAGAAATCACTTTATCTATTTTACAAAGGAAGAGATTTAATAAAGAGAATGAAATCCTTACCACATCATTAGAAGGCCTGGAGAAGCAGTTCCAGGCTGGACATCGTGGAGTAAACTGCTGGGCTGACCCACCAAGGGAGCTTCTGCTTCTGAGGAGGCTCTCGGAGCCATGTGGGGTCTGGAACCACAGCCACTGCCTGCATGTGGAGAATGGACATGTTAATATGTGATCCTGGGATTTCAAAGCTGGATCAAGAAGATGCCACAACCACTACTGCTTCTCAGCACCCAGAAAGCTGGAGAATAAGGACTGAAACTTGTGCCAAAAAAAGCTACAACCTTCCTATTTAAGGGGAAGACCAGGAGCCACAGGAGGTGGTTTCCTGAACTCCACCGGCCTGATTTCAAGTGAGTGCATCTAACCAGCGAGGCCTCCAACCTCTATACCTAGCACATCTTTTTTGTTGTTGTTCTTTTTGAGACAGAGTCTAACTCTGTCACCCATGCTAGAGTGCCATGGCATCAGCCTCAGCCTCCCCAGTAGGTGGGACTACAGGCATACACCACGACACCTGGCTAATTTTTACTATTCTTAGTAGAGACAGGGCTCTTACACTTGCTCAGGTTGGTCTCGAACTCCTGAACTCAAGCGATTCTCCCGCCTTAGCCTCCCAGAGTGCTAGGATTACGGGCGTGAACCACCATGCCTGGCCCCTAGCATATCTTTACATAAATGTTGCTCATTTCTTATAAAGTTTATTCCTAGGTAATTTATCTTTCTCGTTGCTAGTGCGAATGAGACTGCTTCTTCCATTATATCTTCTAATTAGGTATTGCCTGTATATATCAACATGAATACATATATATTAATTTTTTACTCAGAATAAAATCTCTTATAATTTATAGCAGTTGATTATTTTACTATTTCCAATTACAGTCATATAATATAAAAACAATTATAATTTTCCCTCCTTTCTTGTCTTGTTTCTGATATTAAAGAAGTGTTTCTGGTGTTTACTCAGCAAGTAGGAGGCTACCTGTGGGTTTGAGATAAATATATTTTATCAGTAAGTAAGAATCCATCAATTCTTATTTTATTGAAAGTCTTTTACTTATCAAGATGATTGCTGAATTTTATTATATGCCTTCTCATCATCTATGGAGATAGCCATGTAATTTTTTTCTTAGTGATAGTTGTAATAGGTTTCCTTATTTAGCTTTTAGTCTAAGAAAAATGGGGAGTCATCAGGGAATTCTGAGCAGATGAGTGACATTATCAGACTTATATCTTAACAGAATCACTCAGGCTTCTGTGTTGAGAATACACAGCAGAGGCACAAGGATGGAAGCTGGCTATTGTAATCTTTGAGGCAAGAGATGTGTTGATTGTACCAAAGTGGTAACAGTAGAAGTGATGAGAAGCATTTGGATTCTAGAACTATTTGGAAGGTAGAGTTCTCGGGAATTGATGACATAGTGGATGTAAAGTATGAGAGAAAAGAGAAGTCAAGTGATAGCTGAGGTAGGGAAGACTACAGGAGAAACATGGTTTGGAGGAAAGTCAGCAGTCCTGTGTTGGATACTCTTCAGTTTGAAATGCCTTTTGGAAATTTGAGTCAGTATATAGGCCTCTGGCATTCAGAGGTCAAAGCTGGAGATAGGAATTTGCAAGTTATCAGCACAAAGAGAATACCCAAAGCTGTGAGACTGGATGAGCTCACCTGAGTTGTGAGTGCAGTTAGAGAAGAGGACTGAGCACTGAACCTTGGTCCTGAACTCCAATAGTAAGAAGTTGGCAGAAGAGGAGAAAATAGTAAAGAAGCTTGAGAAGAACTAGCCAATGAAATGGAAGTTAAACCAAGAGAAGGGGGAAGAGGAGTGTCTCAGAAGCAATTAAGGAGGAGTGGTGCCACATGTTGGTGCCAGGTCAAGCAAGAGAAGAACTGAGGACAGAAAATAATATGACAGCACTAGGATGAACATATTTGTCCTATCAATTATTGTAAATGTACTAAGATCACTTGTGAATAAACAAAAATGTTCAAACTGGATGAATTAAAACCCAGCTCTGTATTGTATGTAAGAGACCTACCTAAAACAAATTAATTCAAAAAGTTTTAAAAATAAAAGGATGAGCAAAGACATACCAGGCAAATATAAACATAAATAAAACCAAAATGATGGTCTTAATAAAGTTAAATTCAGAGCAAAGAGCATTAAACAAGACAAGGAAGGGAAGTTTAAAATGCTAAGGTGTATGTAGAATTAGTAAAGTAATACTCTATGAATATGTATGCACCAAATATTAATAATATTGTTATTATTAATGCATCAGGAATGTCCCTGCTTCAGGCCTTTTGCACTGGCTTTTATCTCTGCCTGGAATACTCCCTCAGGGCACAGATAACTCCTTCATTTCCTCTAAGACTTTGTTCAAAATGTTATTCTTTCAAGGAGTTCTACTGTGACCTTTGCATTTAAAATTATAACCTACTTTCTCTAATCTTCTTAAACTCCGTTTTGTGTACTGTTTTCATTCCTGCCCTCCATGGTCCTTACTGAGTTTTCTTTAGTGTCTATTTTTCCAAGGACGGCTTCTAGTTTTTCCTTCATTTCTTTCACTTCTTTTTTTTTTTTTTTTGAGACAGAGTCTCACTTTATTGCCCAGGCTAGAGTGAGTGCCATGGCATCAGCCTAGCTCACAGCAACCTCAAACTC
>VSMD01064557.1:0-29977 GCA_008750895.1 Mirza zaza | reverse complement strand
GGGCTTTGTAGGCTACTGTAAGGAGTTTGGATTTTACCCAAAGTGGCAATGAGAAGTCATTGGAGGATTCTAACCATGGGAATATTATAGCGATTTACTTTTAATGATAAGAAGTCACCTTGACAATGATGTGAAAACACCCACTTAGATGCTTTAGAAAATGGATTGTGGTCAGGGCAAGAGTGAAAATAAGGAAGAACCAGTTAGTCACAGAAGACAACATATAGGTAAGAGATCATTGTAGTTTAAACTAGAGTGATAGCAATAGAGCTAGAGTGAAATTGTTAAACTCGGGATATATTTTGGATGTAGACCTGACAGGACTTGCTGACAGATTGGATGTGGAGGATGAAGAAAAGAGGAACCAAGGATGACTCTTAGGGTTTGGGCCTCATTTCACAGGGTAATTGGTGGTGCTGATTACTAAGATCATCTAGAGAGAAACGGAAGAGAAAGAAGCAGAGAGGACCAGGTTCATTACTAGACAGAGGTCAGTCCAGAGATTGGGGACCATCACAAGACTTCTAAGACTAAGCAGTGTATTAATGGAGGGACATAGAAAATGATCCTCTGGAAGAATTTTGAAGTGAGCAACTACTAATAATTGAAAAAAAATTAAGAGACAAAAGAAAAATGTCTATCTCATCCACTCATTTACAAAATCTTTTTATTTTGGAATAATTTTAGACTTTCAGAAAAATTACAAAAGGGGGCGGGCGTGGTGGCTCATGCCTGTAATCCTAGCACTCTGGGAGGCCGAGGCATGCCGATTGCTCAAGGTCAGGAGTTCAAAACCAGCCTGAGCAAGAGCGAGACCCCGTCTCTACTAAAAATAGAAAGAAATTAATAGGACAACTAAAAATACATATACAAAAAATTAGCCGGGCATGGTGGCGCACACCCGTAGTCCCAGCTACTCAGGAGGCTGAGGCGGGAGGATCGCTTGAGCCCAGGAGTTTGAGGTTGCTGTGAGCGAGGCTGATGCCACGGCACTCACTCTAGCCTGGGCGACAAAGCGAGACTCTGTCTCAAAAAAAAAAAAGAAAAATTACGGTTCCGGTCCGGGTCTCCTACCTCGAGCTTGTGCGCCGACGGCGTGGGAGCCGAGCGGAGCTGATCAGGATGATCACGGTCGTGCAGCTCGCCATCTTCGCTAACATGCTGGGCGTGTCGCTCGTCTTGCTTGTCGTTCTCTATCACTATGTGGCCGTCAACAATCCCAAGAAGCAGGAATGAAAGTGGCGCTTTCTCCGCCCCAGGGTTCCAGGACATAGTCTGAGGCAAGATGGAGGGTGTGAGGGCCTTCACACTTCACTTCATCCCTTCTACCCATCACAACATACAAAGCAACTACACCTGGATTTTTCCAAACAACTTTTATTTCCTCAAAGTCTTCCTTAACTCTATGGAACAAGAAGCTGCCACTGAATAGGGCCCAGTATAGGGGCTGTTTTCTTTTCTACTCCCTCCCCCCAATATAAAAATATAGATAATAAAAAAAAAAAAAGAAAAATTACAAAAGGAATACAAAGAATTCCCCTGTATGCTTTACCAGTTCCCATAATATTAACATCTTTGCTTGAAACAATGATTACTGTGGTCATTGAATTTCAAACCCAGACTAAGAAACAAAAAAAGATCAAATGTTGTCTTTTAAATTTATTTATGTCTATATTTTGTCAGTCTTACTCTTTTTTTTTTTTGAGACAGAGTCTTGATTTGTCGCCCAGGCTAGAGTGAGTGCCGTGGCGTCAGCCTAGCTCACGGCAACCTCAAACTCCTGGGCTCAAGCAATCCTCCTGCCTCAGCCTCCCGAGTAGCTGGGACTACAGGCATGCGCCACCATGCCCGGCTAATTTTTTCTCTATATATTAGTTGGCCAATTAATTTCTTTCTATTTATAGTAGAGATGGGGTCTGGCTCTTGCTCAGGCTGGTTTCGAACTCCTGACCTTGAGCAATCCGCCCGCCTCAGCCTCCCAGAGTGCTATGATTACAGATGTGAACCACCGCGCCCGGCCTTTACTCATTCTTTAAAAAAAATTTTTTTTTATGCCAAGTCTGTCAGAGACTAAGAGACTACTCATTCTTATGGGCAAATTTATGAAATTATACTACTATTGTACTAGAATATAATCTCCAAGAAAATATGGGCTTTGTCTGTTTTGTTCACTAGTATATACTCAGCATTTATTTATTTATTTTAGAGACAGGGTTTCACTCTCTAGCCCAGGCTGGGGTGCCATGGCCCAGTCATAGCTCACTGTAATTTTGAACTCCTGGGCTCAAGCAATCCTCTTGCCTCAGCCTCTCGAGTAGCTGGGACTACAGGTATATACCATCACTCCTGGCTAATTTTTAAATTATTTTTTGTAGAGACAAAGGTCTTACTATATTACCCAGGCTAGTCTTGAACTCCTGGCCTGAAGTGATCCTCCCACCTCAGCCCCCTAAAGTGTTGAGTTTATAGGCATGAGCCACTTTGCCCAGCTTACCAAGCATTCAGCACAATGAATATTTCTTGAATTAGTAAATGTATTTTGAATGAAGAAATAATAAGTTTGGCAAAGGATCTTTGTTTTGCCTTTAGAAAATGCAGAATATGTTAATCTTAATACTAAGAACATTAATTTGGCAAGAACTCATTATAAATAAAGAAAAGGATAAAATGGTTTTTTTGTAAGGCATATTTTTGGATAAATTGTTATCATTCTGAAATAATGTCATTTTTCAGATTTTTTTTTTTGAGACAGAGTCTCACTCTGTTGCCTTGGGTAGAATGCCGTGGTGTCAGCCTAGCTCACAGCAACCTCAAAGTCCTGGGCTCAAGCAATCCTGCTGCCTCAGCCTCCCGAGTAGCTGGGACTACAGGCATGTGCCACCATGCCCGGCTAATTTTTCTATTTTTAATAGAGATGAGGTCTCGCTCTTGCTCAGACTGGTCTCGAACTCCTGAGCTTAAGCGATCCTCCCGCCTTGGCCTCCCAGAGTGCTAGGATTATAGGCATGAGCCAATATACCTGACTGCAGAATATTTTTATTCTGAAAAGAATGTTGTCTTAGGAAGAGGGAGCTCAAGAGTTATATTGAAATGCTACAACCATGCAAAACTTTTAATTTTTTCTTTTTTCTTTTTTTTTTTTGAGACAGAGTCTCACTTTGTTGCCCAGGCTAGAGTGAGTGCTGTGGCGTCAGCCTCGCTCACAGCAACCTCACACTCCTGGGCTCAAGCAATCCTGCCAAGTAGCTGGGACTACAGGCATGCGCCACCATGCCCGGCTAATTTTTTTTCCATATATATTAGTTGGCCAATTAATTTCTTTCTATTTATAGTAGAGATGGGGTCTCGCTCTTGCTCAGGCTGGTTTCGAACTCCTGACCTCGAGCAATCCGCCCGCCTCGGCCTCCCAGAGTGCTAGGATTACAGGTGTGAGCCACCGCGCCCGGCCTAATTTTTTCTTATTATGTTCTCAGTTCAACTACATTTATATGAAGCAATGTGTAGAAAGTAGTCCTATAGTACCTATTCAGCAGGAATGGCTGGATCACATGTTAATGCTGATACCTGAGTCTTTAAAAGAAGGGAAAAAAAGAGAAGAACTCATCGAAAGTCTCATAAATGAGGTATCAAGTGACTTTGAAAGCAGCATGAAGAGATATTTGGGTAAGTAGCATTTAATACATGCCAAACTTGTTTTTACCTCAATTGAATCAAAAGTAGAAATAAGCAAAGTGAATAATGAACACTCTATATTTAAACTATATTAGATATGATTTTTATTTAAAGTTTTTATTTTAAGCCTATAGTCTAGTAAAAGTCTTATTGTAACTTAAGGGCACTTTTGGGGTTTTTTTTGGTGTTTATTAGCTAATACTTTTTTTTTTTTGAGACTGGGTCTTAGTCTGTTGCTCAGGCTAGAGTACAGAGCGCAATGGTGTTTTCATAGCTTACTGCAACCTCAAACTCCTGGTCTGAAGTCATCTTCCTGCCTCTTGAGTTCAAGACCATCCTGGGCAACATAGGGAGACCTTTGTCACTACAAAAAATAAAAAATTACATTAGCCAGGAGTGGTGGCATGCCCCCTGTAGTCTCAGCTGCTTGGGAGGCTGAGGCAGGAGGATCACTTGAGCCCAGGAGTTCGAGATTGCAGTGAGCTATGGTCTCACCACTGTTCTCCAGCCTTGGCGACAGAGTGAGTCCCTGTCTCTGAAAAAAAAAGTTAGAAACTTTGATATGAATAGGTCTTATGAAGATTTTTAAGGAGCATTAATGCATACATGTATTTTAGTGCAGAGTGTTCTTGTGAAACCACCAGTTAAATGGCTTGAAGATGAAGGAGGACCTTTACCTGAATCCCCTGTGTGAGTAAATTACTTTAAAAACAGTACTTCATATAGTTTTTGATACAGATTAAAAATAAACTGATCTTTCATTCAAGTCTAGAATTGTGAAGCTCAAAGGTATTTTGAACACATTTTAAAAATAGTAGTATTGTTTTTTTCCCCAAAGGTATCTTGGCAATGTTTGTCTAAGTTTTGTATATATAAGTAGGTGGATTTTTATGAATGTACAGCTCAACTTGGCCTTGAGTAAGCTTTGGTGTATGCCAGACAGAGTTCTCCATTCTTCTCCCAGTCCTAAAGAGTGTGTTCTTTCATCTCTACCTGGGATAACTGAGCCAGAGCACAATGGAATTTAACCGGGCATTCAGGCCTGACCCATCAGTTTGCCTTACCCACAAATTATTTGTTCTCTCTGAAGATAATGCACTTTTGAAATCTTAATGTGTTTTTATTAAATGTATGTATCCCAAGGCTCCTGTTGCTGACCAGTTCTCTCTTCTCAATCTCCAGTTTTCTCACTTTAATACTACTTCCATGTATAAACATTATTTCCTAAAATTGAGGGTGTCTTGTTTTAATCATGTTTGATATGGTATTTTGCTTTTCCAGAGGCCTAGATTATTCTAATCCCTGGCATTCTAGCTATGTGCAGGCAAGAAATCAAATATTATCTAATTTGCACATTGTTCATCCAACTATGAAAGTGTTACTGGACCTTGGTTATACAACATTTGCTAATACAGTTTTGCTGGACTTAACAGGAATTAGGTAAAAATCCTGTATTTATTAACATTTAAAATTTGAATGTCTCTTTACTTGAGTCTATATTTTTGAGTGTATAATTTTCTAAATTGATTCATAAATCTTCAAAACTTTTCTTTTCTTTCTTTCTTTTTTTTTTTTTTTTGAGACAGAGTCTCACTCTGTTGACTGGGCTAGAGTACCGTAGCATCAGCCAATCTCACAGCAACCTCCAACTCCTGGGCTTAAGCGATCCTTCTGCCTCAGCCTCCCAAGTAGTTGGGACTACAGGCATGCGCCACCATGCCCGGCTTATTTTTTCTCTATATCTATTTTTAGTTGTCCAACTAATTTCCTTCTATTGTTAGTAGAGACCGGGTTTCACTCTTGCTCAGGCTGGTCTTGAACTCCTGACCTCAAGCAATCCTCCTGCCTCGGCCTCCCAGAGTGCTAGGATTACAGGCGTGAGCCACCATGCTCGGCTAAAACTTTTCTTCAGGTTTTAGAATTTAAAAAATTTATCTTACTTGTTTCAACAATTGTGTATCAAGACCAATATCTAGGCCAAGCATGGTGGCTCATGCCTGTAATCCTAGTATTCTGGGAGGCTGAGGTAGGCAGATCATTTGAGCTCAGGAGTTCGAGACCAGCCTGAGCAAGAGCAAGACCCTGTCTCTACTAAAAAAATAGAAAGAAATTAGCTGGACAACTAAAAAAATATATACGTAAAAAATTAGCTGGGCATGATAGTGCATGTCTGTAGTCCCAGCTACTTGGGAGGCCAAGGCAGGAGGATAGCTTGAGCCCATGAGTTCAAGGTTGCTGTGAGCTACGCTGATGCCATGGCACTCTAGCCTGGCAACAGAGCGAGACTCTGTCTCATTAAAAAAAAAACAAAAAACAATATCTATCATTTGCTTCAAATCATTTTTCTTTTTTTCATAAATAGAGCTAAAGGCCCAATTGATTGTGAATCACTGAAAACTGATCTATCAATACAAGCTAGAAAGGCAGAAGAGAAGATAATGAATACATGGTATCCAAAGGTTATAAGTATCTTTACCAAGAAAGAGGCACTAGAAGGCATTAAACCTGAAAAATTGGATGCATTTTATAACTGTGTTTCCACACTTATGTCAAATCAGGTAATATGTTTTACATATATTAAATGATAATGTTATCAGAATTAGTTTAGTATGTTATTTTATTTTTGTTGTCTTTTTTAAGAAGTCTTCCTATAACAGATAGTTTAGTATTTTAAATAAAATTTTATTTAAACATAGTGCTAAGTAGTATTTTGAAATAAATTAAGAAAAATATTTCTACTATAATCTTATTTAAATAAGTTTAGCAGAAAAACACTGATTTTCTGAAGCAATCTGAAATGGGACGAATGTCTCCAAGTATGTGTCAATATTATGAGTGATTAGTTGGCTTGTGCCAAGGCTATAAGCTAATTGTAGCTTTTTGGAGTTATGTTAACAAAAGAACTATCCTAGTAACATATTTTTAAACTTATTAAATTTTAAGTTGATTAATTCTCATATTGTTTTCTGTAAAATCTTGGTAAGATGTTATTTTTTATTTTATTTTATTTTTTTTGAGACAGAATCTCACTCTGTTGCCCTGGCTAGAGTGCCATGGTGTTAGCCTAGCTCACAGCAACCTCAAATTGCTGGGCTCAAACAATCCTTCTGTCTCAGCCTCCCAAGTAGCTGGGACTACAGGCATGTGCCCATTAGCCAGCCCATGCCTGGCTAATTTTTCTAAATACTTTTAGTTGGCCAATTAATTTCTTTCTATTTTTAGTAGAGATGGGGTCTCGCTCTTGCTCAGGCTGGTCCCAAACTCCTGACCTCAAGCAATCCACCTGCCTCAGCCTCCCAGAGTGCTAGGATTACAGGCGTGAGCCACCGTGTCTGGCCCTATGATGTTATGTATCAGAGGCTGAGCCTGGTGGCTCACTCCTGTAATTCTAGCTCTCTGGGAGGCTGAGGAGGGAGGATTGCTCGAGCTCAGGAGTTTGAGACCACCCTGAGCAAAAGTGAGATCCCGTCTCTAAAAAAAAAAAAAACAAAAAAAATATGTTATTGATCATCTTTAATAGAGAAATAGAGACAAATAGAAAATATTAATTTTATGCAATTATATTTACGGTCTCCTCAAATTTTTATAATTGTACACATACAATTCTAAAAAAAATAATTTTGAATAAAAACTTTCCATTTTGGTAAAGATCTCTAATGATTCCATGAACTTTGCCTTGCATGTTTAAAAGGGTAATATATATATTTAATATCTAGTATGTAAAATTATAACTCATATAATACATGGTTTCCTTTCTACTTTTAACCTCTTAAGAGGACTATGATTATTTGATACAAGTAAAAGATGAGGAAGGAACATCTTAAAGATCATTTAGATCCTTGTTTGTGGGCTGGGCTAAATATCCAACAGTTGGTTCTACATAAGAAAGCATTATTCATACTTTAGGAACTCACTGTGCATGTTGCTAAGTTTCAATGGTTTCACCTTTACCTAGTGGTGTATGTGCTGGAAATCTGGCTCTTCAGAGAAAAAAACCTCCCTCATTTGTAGTGTTTGCCAATTTCTGTGGTGTAAATATTCCCACCAAATGGATTTTAAGCTTCTAAGGGTTTAACAACTGGTTCACAAAATTCTTGAACATTTAACACTTGGCTCTTGAGAGAATAGAAGCTAGCTGCAGCACGCCACTGCATATTACCCCAGTACGAACTTAGCTTCAGCCATCAGGCTACCCTACCTCTGGTCTTCACCATATTGTTTAGTCTTTTGGAATGTTTTCTGTACCAAGGACAGAATTGCTAAAGAATGGGAAAAATTCTGAGTTGCCATTTTAAAATTGTTGATATTCTATTAAAAAATTAAGGTTTGTAAAACCACAATGTAAATAAAAAAAAAAAAAAAGAAAAACAAAAAATTAAGGTTTGCATATATTGTTGTATTTATTGTGTTAGACTACATTTATTAAGAACATATTGTGCTGAATAAAGATAATTTTCAAGATTAAATGGATTGATAGAATGACTTAATTAGAGAGCTATAATCAGCTATAGACAATTATAATCAGTTCACTGATTTTAGATAAGAGTTGAATTTATACTTTTAAAGTAATAGTAATTTATGATATCATACAGCTAAAGGATCTTTTGAGGAGAACTGTAGAAGGATTTGTAAAACTCTTTGACCCACAAGATCAACAAGGGCTGCCAATATTTAAAATGGAATTGACATTTGATGATGATAAAATGGAATTTTATCCTACTATTCAGGATTTGGAAGATGTTGTTTTGGGTGTGGTAGAGCGAATAACTGAAGCTCTGCAGGTATTTCATCATCGTTATCCATTAGATTTCTTTATATGGCGTTATTTGAGTCAAATCTTTGTAAAGTGTATATGTACATAAAATGGTACAACTCTTTGTTTTATTTTCCTCCCTCAAGTTACTTTAAATTAGAAGGTGTTTTCTTTTTTTTTTGAGACAGAATCTCACTTTGTTGCCCAGGCTAGAGTGAGTGCCGTGGCGTCAGCCTCGCTCACAGCAACCTCAAACTCCTGGGCTCAAGCGATCCTCAGCCTCCCAAGTAGCTGGGACTACAGGCATGCACCACCATGCCCGGCTAATTTTTTCTATATATATTAGTTGGCCAATTAATTTCTTTCTATTTATAGTAGAGATGAGGTCTCGCTCTTGCTCAGGCTGGTCTCGAACTCCTGAGCTCAAATGATCCGCCCACCTCGGCCTCCCAGAGAGCTAGGATTACAGGCTTGAGCCACCGCGCCGGCCAGAAGGTGTTTTCTCTTTGAAAAATCTCCTAACTAGAGATGACATTTTCCTTTTTAGAACTTTTCTTGTAATAATGGATTGATATTTTTGTGTAAGTCTAATTTCTTCTACTGAGTTGTGAGCTTCTTAAGAACAAGATCCAATTCATATTTGTTCTTTCTAGTATAATCACTTTGATATTACTCAATAAATATTTCTTTTTTATTCTTTTTTTTTTTTTTTTTTTAAGACGGAGTCTCACTCGGTTGCCCAGGCTAGAGATGCCTTGGCGTCAGCCTAGCTCACAGCAACCTCAAACTCCTGGGCTCAAGCAATCCTGCTGCCTCAGCCTCCCAAGTAGCTGGGACTACAGGCATGCGCCACCATGCCCGGCTAATTTTTTGGATATATATTTTTAGTTGGTCAATTAATTTCTTTCTATTTTTAGTAGAGACGGGGTCTCACTCAGGCTGGTTTTGAACTCCTGACCTCAAGCAATCCACCCGCCTCGGCCTCCCAGAGTGCTAGGATTACAGGCGTGAACCACCTCGCCTGGCCCAAACTATGCAATTTTAAATCATTATTTTGCATCAAATTATTTTTTCTTAGACAGTTGAAGTCTGAAAAGAATGTTTTAAAACATTACGGTTATAAGATCTTCATTTAGATTAATTGCACAGTTAGATATTTATTGTATATATTATTATTTTTGTTTGTGTTAGAATGTCCAAACGATACCTTCTTGGCTATCAGGAACTTCAACACCTGTAAATCTTGACACAGAGCTTCCTGAACATGTGTTACAATGGGCTGTCAGTGCACTGAAAGTGGCAGTACATCAGAACTTAGAAGGTGCAAGAAAGCATTATGAGACCTATGGTATATATAACGTATATAATATTATACCTTTTTTTGATCATTTTATTCTTATGGGAATTTGGTCAGATATTTTGTTGTCTAAGGCTGTCATGGAAGGCACAGAGATTCAGATGTGAGCATGGGCATGGCTTTGGGCAGAGTCAAAGATTGAACCCAAGAAATTTTGTTGTCTGGTCCAAAGGGTGAATGTTAACTGGAGCAGGATAATAAAGTAAAAAGGTAGAAAAGAGAGATGTTGGAATAAGAAGAGGAGATGTTAGAATAAAGTCAAAAGGTAGAAAGAAGAGATTTAGAATAAATCAAGGGTTAAAGAAAGGTAATTTCTGGGAATAGTTTTGCAGAGCCTGCAGCTAGCTCAGTTTTATTGGTCTATAGTCTACTCACGTGTGGGTGAGGTCAGGATGGATAGTTTGTTATTTGACACTCTATTAAACAAAATCTATTAAGTGATATGTCCGTACCTCTAAGTTATTTTAAGAGCCTCAAATATCTTATTACCTTTATTTTAAAATATCTATATTTAGCTTGGTTTGCTTGCTAAATGTTTTATTTTATTCTACCTATTTCCTTAAAATATAGTAAACCATGTATGTGAATACTCTATTAATAATAATACTTCATTGAGTTACTCCATTCCATCATCATATAAAAAAGTACTACCTTTTTAAAAGTACTATTGATATTTTAATTAGATTATTATTTTTCAGTTGAAAAATATAATTGGCTCCTTGATGGGACTGCAGTTGAGATGATAGAGACTTTTCAAGCAGAAGATCATACTTTTGATGAATATACAGAGGTAAGTGGTAATTCTGTTTTTTATTAATGCTTTTGCATTTTTTAATAAAATTAGGATTTTTTATTCTAGAAAATAAATGCTTAAATTAAATTAAATAGAATTTCTTATTCAAAACTTCATTTTAGTAAAATTCATTGGCTCACTTCATAATTCCTGCAGTCATCTATTTACTCATTCATTGATTCAATAAAAATTTCCTCATCACAATTCAGATACCTAGCAAGATGTTGATAATGTGAAAATAAATGATATATAAATGCTGTCCTTTAGGAGTTCATATTTGGCCTGGAAACCTAACAGAGAAATAACAACTATAATATATTGAGATATGTACTGGAATGGAGATATAGATAAAATGTGGAAACACAGAAAGAGAATGATTGCTTTTACTTTGGGAAATTGGTGAAGGGTTCATGCAAAACATGAAAAGTGAGCCAGGCTTTGAAGTTGGTATTTATAGGTGGAGAAGGGAGGGAATAGAGCATGAACGAAGACCAAAAGTGTTCCAAGATGTTCAGAGAACATCAAATAAACCAAAATAGCTAAAGAATAGGTAACAGGAATATGGTAAATGGCGGATTTGGAATATGATGAAGTTGGAAATATATGTTGGAGCCACATGGAAAAATCCTGTGGTATCTTTGGTCAAGAGTTTATACTTCATTTTGAAGGTTTTTAGCCATGGTAGTAACATATTTGGATCTGAGTTTTAGAAAGATAATTCTGGTAGCTGGGGGTAGGGGTGGGGGAGGAGGGAAAACAATTGAATGAGAAAGTCTACCTCCTTAAGGGACCTTATTCTGTTCATTAAGACTAGGCTTATTATTTCTTCATCTTCGTCCTTTATGTTGACTGTTTAGATTTTATTTTTAATGTGCAATTTATAAATTTTAATTTTTCTAATATTTTATTATGAAAATTTTAAACATACAGAGAAGTTGAAGGAATTTTACAAAGCACACCACTTAGATTCTAGCATTTTACTATATTTGCTTAACCACATATTTATCAATTCATTTCTTTTTTCTTCTTTTATTAATTTAAAGAACAATTAAATTTAAAAGTCAACTTTATTGAGTTTTGGTTTACCTATAATAAAATTCACCCATTTTAATTGTACAGTTATATGAGTTTTGGCAAATTTACACAACCGTGTAACAATCATCAGAATCAAGAAATAGGACATTTTTTATCACCTCTAAAAGTTTCCTTGTACACCATCCTAGACAATTCTCTCTAACCCTGACCTCAGTCAACAGCTGACATGCTTTCTGTTACTATAGATTAGATTTTTCTTTTCTAAAGTTTCATATAAATAGAATCATATATATGTACTCTTTTGCATCTGATTTCTTTTATTAGTATAACGTTTTTGAGATTTATCTATGTTGTTGTGTATATCAGTGGTTCATTCCTTTTATTGGGGAGTAGTATTTCACTGTATAGATACATGATTTGTTTATCCATTCACTATTTGATGGACATTTGGGTTGCTTCCAGTTTTTGGCTATTATGAATAAATGTTACTACTTTCTTTTGTATATAAGTCTTTGTGTGAACATATGGTTTCATTTTTCTTTCTAGGAGTTAGATTGCTGGATGGTATGGGAAGTGTCCATTAAACTTTTTAAGAAACAGTTAACTTATTTAAAAAGTTATTATACCATTTACAATCTCACCAGCAGTGCATGAGGTTTCCAGTTCTTCCACATCCTCTCCAACCCCTGGGATTATCAGTCTTTTTTTTTTTTTTGAGACAGAGTCTCGCTTTGTTGCCCAGGCTAGAGTGAGTGCCGTGGTGTCAGCCTAGCTCACAGCAACCTCAAACTCCTGGGCTCAAGCAATCCTCCTGCCTCAGCCTCCCGAGTAGCTGTGACTACAGGCATGCGCCACCATGCCCGGCTAATTTTTTCTCTGTATTTTTAGTTGGCCAATTAATTTCTTTCTATTTATAGTAGAGACGGGGTCTCGCTCTTGCTCAGGCTGGTTTTGAACTCCTGACCTGGAGCAATCTGCCCGCCTGGGCCTCCCAGAGTGCTATGATTACAGGCGTGAGCCACCGCGCCCCGCCGATTATCAGTCTTTTTAACGCCAGCTATTCTACTATGTGTATGTTGGTATCTCAGTGTGGTTTTAATTTGCGTTTCCCTGATGACTGATGATGTTTAGCATCTTTTAGTGTGTCGCTTTCCATTTGTGTATCTTTAAAAAAAATAAAGTGTTTGTTTTAATAGTTTATACACTTTAAATTTGACTTTTGTATTTTATTGCTGAGCTGTAATGAATGTTATAATGGATTATTGAGCCATAGTGGATAATGGATTTTACTGGGCTATATTATTATAATAATTCTTATTGAGTTTTGAGTTCTTTTTTCTTTTTCTTTTCTTTTTTTTTTTTTGAGACAGAGTCTCGCTTTGTTGCCCTGGCTAGAGTGAGTGCCCTGGCGTCAGCCTAGCTCACAGCAACCTCACACTCCTGGGCTCAAGCAATCCTGCTGCCTCAGCCTCCCAAGTAGCTGGGACTACAGGCATGTGCCACCATGCCCGGCTAATTTTTTTTCTATATATGTTAGTTGGCCAATTAATTTCTTTCTATTTATAGTAGAGATGGGGTCTCGCTCTTGCTCAGGCTGGTTTCGAACTCCTGACCTCGAGCAATTCGCCTGCCTCGGCCTCCCAGAGTGCAAGGATTACAGGCGTGAGCCAACGGGCCCGGCCTGAATCTTTCAATATATGACCATAGTATGTATTTCAATTTATTTGGACCTTTTTAAATTTCTTTCAACAATGTAGTTGTAGTTTTCATTGTACAGGTCTTGCAAATATTTTCCTAAATCCATAGTGGGTGTGATGGTGGGTGCCTGTAATCCCAGCTACCTGGGTGGCTGAGGCTGGATGATCGCTTGAGCTCAGGAGTTAGAGACCAGCCTGGGCAACAGAGTGAAACTCCTGTATCAAAAAGAAAAAAAAAAGTTTCAGATTTACTTGATTTTTCTTGTGAATGGTATTATTATTATTATTTTTTTTCAGCATATTATGGGGGTACAAATGTTAAGGTTTCAAATAATGCCCTTGCTCCCCCATATTGTTTTTAATAGCAATTTTGATTTGTATTCCTGGTATATAAAAATATAATTACTTTTTGTATATTGATCCTGTATCTTGAAACCATGCTAAACTCATTTATTGGTTCTAAGAGCCCCGTTTTAAAAGATTCCTTAGGATTTTATATATATATATCTATATATATATATCATATAATCTGCAAAGATAGTTTTACTTTTTCCTTTCCTATCTGAATGCTTTTTGCTTCATTGCTTACTTTGTTGTACTGAGTAGGATTACCTGTACAGTGTTGAATAGCAGCAGTGACAGAGGGCATCCTTGCCTTGTTTATGATCTTATAGGAAACACATTCAGATTTTCATCATTAAATGCATTAAATATAAGTTTTTGGTAGATGCTCTCTATTGGGTTGATGAAATTCCTTTCTATTCTAAGTTTGCAAACAGTTTATATCATGGATAGGGTGTCGACTTTTGTCAAGTACTTTTTCTGCATATATTGAGTTAATCATATGAGTTTTCTCCTTTTTTTCTGTTAATATTTTGAATTACATTTATTGATGTTCAAATGTTAATCCAATGTTGCTTTCCTGGGGTAAACCCAAATTGCCCCAAAATTTAGTGGCTTAAAAATAACAAACTTTATTATCTCATAGTATCTGTGGGTCAGGAATCCAGACTTGGATTAGCTGGATGCCTGTGGCTCAGGGTCTCTCTTAAGGTTATAGGCAAGCTGTCAGCTGGGGCTGTGATCTCCAATGAAAGTTTGATGGTGGGTTGAATTATGCTTCTAAGTTTACATAAGTGGTCAGTGATCGGATTCAATTTTCTACAGGCTGTTGAAGTTCTGCTTCTGGATACATGGACATTTAGGATTATTATGTGTTCTTGATGAACATCCTTTATTATTATTAAATGTAATTTTAATCCCTGATAATAGTCCTATTCTGAAGTCTTTTTCTGATACTAATACTCTCTGGCTTTCATTTAAAAGCATCTTTATTGAGATGTAACTTACATACCATACAATTAATTCATTTAAAATATAATTCAATGTTTTAAAGTATATTTATGGGGTTACATAATTTTCATCACAATCTGATTTAAAAATATTTCATCCCCCTTTAGCAACCCCATACCTCGTAGCGGTCATTCCCTTATCCCTACCCCAAACCCTAAACACTGCTGATCTGTTTTCTGTCTCTATATATTTGTGTATTATGGACATTTTATACAAATGGAATAAAAAAGTATGTGGTCTGTTGTGGCTGACGCTCTATGACTCAGCATAATATTTTCAAGGTTCATTCATGTTGTATCATGTATCAGTACATCATTCCTTTTAATGGCTGAACAATATTCCATTTTATGAATATGCCACATTAATGTATTCATTCATCAGTTGATGGGTATTGGGTTGTTTTCTATGTTTTCACTGTCATGAATGATACACTATAAATATTCATGTACAAGTTTTTGTGGGACATATGTTTTCATTTCTCTTGAGCCTATACCTAGTATTGGAATTGCTGGATTGTGTAGTTACTACACGTAACTATACAATTTTTTTTGTTTTGGAGACAGAGTCTTGCTCTGTTGCCCGGGCTAGAGTGCCGTGGTGTCAGCCTAGCTCACAGCAACCTCAAACTCCTGGGCTTAAGCAATCTTTCTGCCTCAGCCTCCTGAGTAGCTGGGACTACAGGCATGCCCCACCATGCCCATCTAATTTTTTCTATATATTTTTAGCTGTTCAACTAATTTCTTTCTATTTTTTAGTAGAGGTGGGGTCTTGCTCTTACTCAGGCTGGTCTCGAACTCCTGACCTTGAGTGATCCTCCCTCCTTGGCCTCCCAAAGTGCAAGGATTACAGGCGTGATCCACCACGCCTGGCCTCTACATCTTTAACATATTGAAGAATTGCCAAACTGTGCTCTAAAGCCATTTTACATTCTCACCAGTAATGCGTGAAAGTTTTAATTGCTTCACATCCTTGCCAATACTTGTTATTATCTGTCTTTTTTATTATAGTGATCTCAGTATCAGTGATCTAGCTTTTTTTGCTTAGTGTTTTTATATTTTCCCATACTTTTACTTTTAACTTGTGTCTTTATACTTACAGTGGGTTTCTTGTAGACAACATATAGTGTCTATACGACACTACACTACATATAGTGTCTGTGTTTGTACTGTTTGGACCATTTTTATTTAATGTGATTATTGACATGGTTGGATTTAAACTACCATCTTGCTCTTTGTTTTCTATTCATTTCATTTGTTAATTTCTTTTGCGCATATAGGAGGGGAATTGCTGCATCATGTGGTAACTCTATGCTTAATTGTTTGGGGAACTGTGAGTCTGCCGCGCCATTTTATATTTCTACCAGCAATATGTGAGGGTTCCATTATTTCCACATCCTCACCACACTTGTTATCTGACTTTTTGATTCTTGCTATCCTAGTGGATGTGAAATATCTCATTTTAGTTTTGATTTGCATTTTCCTGATGACTAATGATGTTGACCATCTTTTCATGTGCTTATTGATCATTTGTCTACCTTCCATGGAGAAGTGTTTATTCAGACTCTTTGCCTACTTAAAAAATTGAGTTATTTGTTTTTCATTATTGAGTTGTAAGAGTTCCTTGTGTATTCTGGATACATGTCTTTTGTCAGATATATGATTTCCAAATATTTCCTCCCACTCTGTAGGTTATCTTTTCAGTCTCTTAATGTTGTCTCCAAAGCACAAAAGTTTTTTTTTTTTTTTTTTTTTTTGAGACAGAGTTTCACTTTGTTGTCCAGGCTAGAGTGAGTGCCGTGGCGTCAGCCTAGCTCACAGCAACCTCAAACTCCTGGGCTCAAGCAATCCTGCTGCCTCAGCCTCCCAAGTAGCTGGGACTACAGGCATGTGCCACCATGCCCGGCTAATTTTTTCTATATATATTAGTTGGCCAATTAATTTCTTTCTGTTTATAGTAGAGATGGGGTCTCGCTCTTGCTCAGGCTGGTCTCGAACTCCTGAGCTCAAACGATCCGCCCACCTCGGCCTCCCAAAGAGCAGCACAAAAGTTTTTAATTTTAATGAAATCCAAATTATGCCTTTTCTTTGGTTGTTTGTGCTTTTAGTGTCAAATCTAAGAATCCTTTGCCAAAACTGAGGTCATGAAGATTTACTTTGAAGTTTTCTTTGAAGAATTTTAGCTCTTTAGATATTTGATCTATTTTGAGTTAGTTTTTGTATGCAGGGGTCCTCAAACTTTTTAACCCGGGGGCCAGTTCACTGTCCCTCAGACTGTTGGAGGGCCATTGGAGAGTGCGGCGCACATTCCACACATGCGCACTGTGGGCCTGGGATGAGTGGGCTGCTAAGCAGGACAGGCAGCGGTGGCAAAAACACCCAGTGGGAAGGATAAATGTCCTCGGTGGGCTGCATGTGGCCTGGGGGCCATAGTTTGAGGATACCTGGTATATGGTGTGAGGTGAAGTTTCAGTTTTACTCTTTTGCACATGGTTCTCCATTTATTGAAAAGAGAGCTTTTTCCCATTGAATGTTCTTGGCACTCTTGTCAAAAATCAATTGACCAGGCTGGGTGTGGTGGCTCACACCTGTAATCCTAGCACTCTGGGAGGCCGAGGAGGTGAGCGGATAGCTCAAGGTCAGGAGTTCAAAACCAGCCTGAGCAAGAGCGAGACCCCGTCTCTACTAAAAATAGAAAGAAATTAATTGGCCAACTAAAAATATATAGAAAAAATTAGAGGCATGGTGGCACATGCCTGTATTCCCAGCTACTCAGGAGGCTGAGGCAGAAGGATTGCTTAAGCCCATGAGTTTGAGGTTGCTGTGAGCTAGGCTGACACCATGGCCCTCTAGCCCAGGCAACAGAGTGAGACTCTGTCTCAACAACAACAAAAAAAATCAATTGACTATAGATAAGTGATTTTATTTCTGTACTTTCTATTCTAGTCAATTGATCTATATTCTATACTTGTGCCAATACTATACTGTCTTGAGTACTGTTACTTCGTAGTAAGTTTTTTTTGTTTTGTTTTGTTTTTTTGTTTTTTGTTTTTTTTGAGACAGGGTCTTGCTTTGTAGCCCAGGTCTGAGGGCAGTGGAATGATCATGGCTCACAGCAACTTCAAATTCCTTGGCTCAAGTGATCCTCCTGTCTGAGCCTCCCAAGTACCTGGGGCTACAGGTGCATACCACCATGCCCAGCTAATTTTTTCTATTTTTTATAGAGACAATGTCTCACTGTATTGTTCTGGCTGGTCTTGAACTCCTGACTTCAAGAAATCCTCTTCCTTTGGCCTCCCAAAGGGCTGGGATTACAGGTGTGTGTCACTGTGCCCAGCCTGTAGTTAGGTATTGAAACTAGAAAGTGCAAGTCTTCCTACTTTGTTTTTCTTTTTCAAGATTATTTTGGCTACTCAGGATCCTGTACAATTCCATGTTTTAGGATCAGCTTATCCAGTTCTACAAATAAGTGAACTGGGATTCTGAGAGTGATGGCATTGAATCTGTCAATCAAATTGAGGATTATAGTCATCTCAACAATATTAAGTATTCCAGTCCATGACCATGGGATATCTTTTAATTTGTTTAGCTATTCTTTAGTTTCTTTCAACAATGTTTTATAGTTTTCAGAGTATAAGTTTTACTCTTCTTTGTTAAATTTATTCCTAAGTATTTTATCTTTTGATGCTATTAAAAATGAAATTTATTCAATAATTTCATTTTCATGTTGTTCACTCCTAGTATATAGACATACAATTGATTTTTGTATATTGATCTTCTATCCTGCAATCTTGCTGAACTTGTATATTAGTTCTAAAAGTTTTTTAGTGTAATCATAGGATTTTCTATGTACAAGATAATTTCATCTGTGAATATAGTTTAATTCCTCCTTTCCAATTTGGTTGCCTTTTATTTCTTTTTCTTGCCTACTTGCCCTGGCTAGAGGGTAAAATGTTAGATAGAAGTGGTGAGAGCATCCAAACAGAAAATCAACAAAGAAATAATGGACTTAAACAGAACCCTAGAACAAACGGGCCTGACTGACATTTACAGGACATTCTACCCCAGAACCACTGAATATACATTCTTCTCATCAGCTCATGGGTCATTCTCTAAGATTGACCATATCCTAGGACACAAAGCACGTCTCAAACAATTTAAAAAAATAGAAATTATACCATGTATCTTTTCAGACCACAATGGAATAAATGTAGAAATCAATCCTAACAGGAGTCCTCATTTCTGCACAAAGTCATGGAAACTAAACAACCTTCTGCTGAATGATCACTTCATAAATGAGGAAATCAAGATGGAAATCAAAAGATTCTTTGAACTAAACGACAAAGGTGACACAAGTTACCAAAACCTGTGGGACACAGCTAAAGCAGTCCTGAGAGGAAAGTTTATTTCCATAAATGCCTATATCCAAAAGTTGAAAAGATCACAAATAGACAACCTAATGAATCGTCTCAAAGAGCTGGAAAAAGAAGAACAGACCAACCCCAAACCCAGCAGAAGAAGTGAAATCATTAAAATCAAATCAGAACTAAATGAAATTGACAACAGGGAAACTATACAGAAGATTAATAAAACAAAAAGTTGGTTCTTTGAAAAAATAAATAAAATTGACACACCATTAGCTAGACTAACAAAAAGCAGAAAAGAAAAATCTCTAATAAGCTCCCTCAGGAACAATAAAGGAGAAATTACAACTGATGCCACAGAAATACAAGATGTAATTCATGAATACTACAAAAACCTCTATGCACACAAACTGGAAAATGTGGAGGAAATGGGACAATTTCTTAGAAACACACAGCCTCCCTAGGCTCAACCAGGAAGAAATAGAATTCCTGAACAGACCAATATTCAGTACTGAAATTGAAACAGCAATAAAAAAACCTTCCTAAAAAAGTCCTGGACCAGATGGTTTCACACCCAAATTTTACCACACCTACAAAGAAGAACTGGTGCCTATCCTGCAGAAATTATTCCACAACATCGAGAAGGATGGAATTCTCCCCAACACATTTTATGAAGCGAACATAACCCTGATACCAAAACCAGGAAAGGATGCAACAAAAAAAGAAAACTACAGACCAATATCCCTTGTGAATATAGATGCAAAAATTCTCAACAAAATCCTAGCCAATCGAATCCAGGTGCTTGTCAAGAAAATAATTCATCACAGCCAAGTGAGCTTCATCCCAGGGATGCAGGGATGGTTCAACATACGCAAATCTATAAATGTAATTCACCATATAAACAGAACCAAAAACAAAGACTATACGATCATCTCAATAGATGCAGAGAAAGCATTTGACAAAATTCAACACCCTTTTATGATAAGACCGCTCAACAAAATAGGCATAGACGGGGCTTACCTAAAAATGATACAAGCCATATATGACAAACCCACAGCCAGTATCACACTGAATGGGGAAAAATTGAAAGCATTCCCACTTAGAACTGGAACAAGACAAGGTTGCCCACTATCTCCACTTCTGTTCAACATAGTGCTGGAAGTCCTCGCTACAGCAATCAGACAAGAGAGTGGAATTAAGGGCGTCTGACTGGGAGCAGAAGAGATCAAACTCTCACTCTTTGCTGATGACATGATATTATACCTAGAAAACCCCAAGGATTCAACCAAGAGACTCCTTGATCTGATAAATGAATTTGGTAAAGTCTCAGGATACAAAATCAATACACAGAAATCAGAGGCATTCATATACACCAACAACAGTAAAAGTGAGAACCAAATCAAAGACTCAATTCCCTTCAAAATAGCAACAAAGAAAATAAAGTACCTTGGAATATATTTAACTAAGGAGGTAAAAGACCTCTACAGGGAGAACTATGAAACACTGAAGAAGGAAATAGCAGAGGATGTAAACAGATGGAAGAATATACCATGCTCATGGGTCGGCAGAATCAACATTGTTAAAATGTCTATACTACCCAAAGTGACCTACAGAGTCAATGCAATCCCTATCAAAATACCATCATCATTTTTCACAGATATAGAAAAAATAATTTTACGCTTTGTATGGAACCAGAGAAGACCCCGTATAGCAAAATCAATCCTAGGCAATAAAAACAAAATAGGAGGTATCAACTTACCAGATTTCACACTATACTACAAGGCTATAGTAATTAAAACAGCTTTGAACTGGCACAAGAACAGGGACATTGACCAGTGGAACAGAACAGAGAACCCAGATATAAAACCATCCTCACATAGCCAACTAATCTTCGACAAAGTAGACAAAAACATACACTGGGGAAAAGAATCCTTATTCAATTAATGGTGCTGGGAAAACTGGATAGTCACATGTAGAAGACTGAAACAAGACCCACACCTTTCACCTCTCACAAAAATCAGCTCACGCTGGGTAACAGACTTAAACCTTGGGTGTGAAACTATTAGAATTCTAGAGGAAAATGTTGGAAATACTCTTCTAGACATTGGCCTAGGTGAAGAATTTATGAAGAAGACCCCGAAGGCAATCACAACAGCAACAAAAATAAACAAATGGGACCTAATGAAATTAAAAAGCTTCTGCATAGCCAAAGAAACTGTCAAGAGAGCAAACAGACAACCCACAGGATGGGAGAAAATTTTCGCAAGCTACACATCTAATAAAGAGCTGATAACTAGAATCTCTTTAGAACTCAGGAAAACCAGCAAGAAAAAAATCAAACAATCCTATCAAAAAATGGGAAAAGAAAAAAAAAATGGGAAAAGGACATGAACAGAAACTTCTCAAAAGAAGACAGAATAATGGCCAACAAACATATGAAAAAATGCTCAACATCTCTAATCATTAGGGAAATGCAAATCAAAACCACAATGAGATATCACTTAACTCCGGTGAGAATAGCCTTTATCAAAAAGTTCCCAAACAACAAATGCTGGCGTGGATACGGAGAGAGAGGAACACTCCTACACTGCTGGTGGGACTGCAAACTAGTTCAACCTCTGTGGAAAGCAATATGGAGATACCTCAAAGCAATACTAGTAGATCTACCATTTGATCCAGCAATTCCACTACTGGGCATCTACCCAAAAGATCAAAAGTCACTTTATGAAAAAGACACCTTCACTCAAATGTTTATAGCAGCACAATTCACAATTGAAAAGCTATGGAAACAGCCCAAGTGCCCATCAATTCATGAGTGGATTAATAAAATGTGGTATATGTATACCATGGAATACTACTCAGCTTTAAGAAACAATGGTGATATAGCACCTCTTGTATATTCCTGGTTAGAGCTGGAACCCATTCTACTAAGTGAAGTATCTCAAGAATGGAAAAACAAGCACCACATGTACTCACCAGCAAATTGGTATTAACGGATCAACACCTAAGTGGACATATAGGAGTAATATTTATGGGGTGTTGGGAGGATGGAGGGGAGGAGGGGATGGGTATATACAACCACAACGAGTAAGATGTGCAATGTTTGGAGGATGGACATGCTTGAAACTCTTACTCAAGGGGGGAGGGGGCATGGGCAATATAAGTAACCTTAACACTTGTACCCTCATAATACGCTAAAATAAAAAAAATAAAAATAAAAATAAAAAAGAAACACACACACACACACATAAGAAGTGGTGAGAGCAGACATCCAGTTTTTCACCACTAAGTGTAATGTTACCTGTGAGTTTTTCATAGATGCTCTTTTCCAGATTGAGAAAGTTCCCTTCTGTTCTTTATTTGTTAAATGTTTTTATCATGAAAGGGTGTTGGATTTTGTCAAATTCTTTTTATGCATCTGTTGAGATGATTGTATGGTTTTTATGTTTTAGTCTATTGAGATGGATATACTACATTAATTGATTTTTGGGTATTTAACCAACTGTGCCTTCCTAAGATAATTCCACTTTGTCATGGTGTATAATTATTTTTATATGTTGCTAGATTTGGTTTGCTGGTATTCTGCTGAGGCTTTTTGCATACATATTCATAAGAGATATTGGACTATAGTTTTCTGTTCTTGCAATATAAATGTTTCTGCTTTGGCAGAATTATTCTCACTGTATTTCTGGAGAAGCTTGATCATATGCAATAACAACACTGATTCCGGGCAAGGGCTGGGGGCATGGGTACCCCTGAAGCAACCAGTATCCTGTGACCCAAAGTGTCCCCCATCCCCAGACCTGGGTTTCCCCTCAGTTACAGTTATTAGTATTATTATTTTTTTAGCTCCAAGCTTCTAGCATTCAGTGAGTTACAGTTAAATAGAGAAAGGAAGATCTCTCCAGGGAGACTTTAGGGGAGGGTCTTTTTCCTATACTTGCACTCTCCACACATAGGATCTGAGCACATGCTGTTTACAGTATTAACATCCACTGTACTCCACCAAACCAAGCAAATACTACAGCCAGCCCTTCCCAGAGGAAGGAGGCCAGAAAGGTTGTGAATATATGTGTGTGTGGGAGTGGGTAGAGGGAGTTTGTCTGTTTTTTATTTCAGGAAAACACTGGCCTCAAAATTTGACTTTGGAATTGCTCCCTCTTCTTCCATTGATTGATTGATTGATTGACAGAGTCTCACTTCGTTGCCCGGGCTAGAGTGCTGTGGTGTCAGCCTAGCTCACAGCAACCTCACACTCCTGGGCTCAAGTGATCCTTCTGCCTCAGCCTCCCGAGTAGCTGGGACTACAGGCGTGAGCCACCACGCCCGGCTAATTTTTTCTATATAGTTTTAGTTGTCTAATTAATTTCTTTCTATTTTTAGTAGAGACGGGGTCTTGCTCTTGCTCAGGCTGGTTTTGAACTCCTGATCCTGAGCAATCCACCCGCCTCGGCCTCCCAGAGTGCTAGGATTACAGGTGTGAGCCACCGTGTCCAGCCTATTTGTGAAGAATAATTGGTATTAATTCTTTAAATGTCTGATAGAATTAATTGGTGAAGATCTCTGGGTTTTAATTTTGGGGTAGTGTTTTGATTCTCAATTCAATTTATTCATTTGTTACAGGTCTATTCACATAGTGTATTTCTTACTGAGTCTGTTTCAGTAGATTATGTCTTTGTAGGAATTTGAGCATTTCATCTATTTATCTAATGTATTGACATTTCATTATTCATAGTATTCCTTTATAATCCTTTTTATTTCTGTGAGGATGCTAGTAATGTCCCCTCTTTTATTTTTAATTCTAGTAATTTGTGTCATCTCCTTTTATCTTGGTCAATATAGTTAAAGGTTTGTTGATTTTGTTGATCTTTAAAAGAAACAGCTTTTGGTTTCATTGATTTTTCTCTATTACTTTTAAATATTTGGTTTAATTTCCACTCTAATCATTATTTTCTTCATTCTGCTTGCTTTAGTTTTAGTATACTCTTCTTTTTTCCAGTGTCTTAGGGTGGAAATTCAGGTTATTGATTTGAGAACTTTTATTTATTTATTTATTTAGAGACAGAGTCTCACTCCGTTGCCCGGGCTAGAGTGAGTGCCGTGGTGTCAGCTTAGCTCACAACAACCTCAAACTCCTGGGCTCAATTGATCCTCCTGCCTCAGCCTCCCAAGTAGCTGGGACTACAGGAACATGGCACCATGCCCAGTTAATTTTTCTATTTTTTGTAGAGACGGGGTCTTGCTCTTGCTCAGGCTGGTCTCAAATTCCCAGCCTCAAGTGATCCTCCCATTTTGGCCTCACAGAGTGTTAGGATTACAGGCGTGAGCCACCACACCATGCCCTGAATATTAATCTTAATAGAGTTGGATTTACATCTATCATTTAACTTTTTGTTTTCTATGTGTCATTTTGTTCCTCTATTCCTTCTTTGTTGCTTTCTAATTGAATTATTTTCTAATAAGGAATCTAAGTTCCCTTAATAATTTTGTTAAAAGGTTTTTTTTAGTGTTTAATCTAGGGTTTATCATAGGCATCTAACTTAAACAGCTTCAGGTTTATGCTACCTTACTTGATTCCAGTGAGTTATATAAATATTACTTCCAAACCTTTTCCCTCCTTTTTGTGGTGTTCTTGTTATACACATTTCATATATTAATGTTAAAAAACCAACAATACATTGTTATATTTATTATTTTGCTGTCTGTAGTCCTTTCTTAGCCCAATACAGCTTTGCTTTTATCTTTTCCTTTATACTTTCCTTTGGGAAGTATGTTTCAAATATAGTATATTTCTATATGCTATGAGCTGAACAATAAATTATATACATATTATTTTATATAACTCTTTTTCAAATTAGTTAAAAAAGGAGAAAAATATGCCTTTACATTGTCTTTTATCATTTGTACAATTTACTTTACCAGTGCTCATTGGTTTTTCACGAGCATTTGAATTATCACCTAGAGCCACTTGCTTTCAACCTGAAGAAATCTTGTTAGTGTTTCTTATAAGTGGGTCTGCTGGCAATAAATTCTTTCAGTTTTTGTTTATCTGGGAATGTTTTTATTTTACTTTCGTTTTTGAACAATGGCTTTGGTGAATGTAACATTCTTGGTTGACAGCTTATTACTCTTGCTACTTCAAGATTATTACACGTCTGTTTCTGAATTTCTTTGCATTTATCTAGTTGAATCCTTTGAGCTGTCTGTATGCATAGCCTAGTATTTTTCCATAAATTTGGAAAATTTTTCTACCATTATGTCCTCAAATAGTTTTTCTGCTTCTTTCTTCTTATGATAGTCCCATGATAAATATGTTGATACTCTTAATCATTTCCCACATCTAACTGAGGATCTGTTGTTTTCCTCTTTCTTTTTTTCCCCTACATTTTTGGATTGCATAATGTTTATCAATTTATCTTCAAGTTTGCCAGATCTTTCCTCTTTCAATTAAAATCTGTTGAGTTCTAGTGAATTTTTCATTTCAGTTATCTTTTTCAGCTGCAGAATTTCCATTAAGTTCTTTTTTTTTAAAAAAGTCTAGCTTTTTATTAATAGTTTCTATTTAATGAGATGTTGTCATCATACCTTCCTTTACTTTAAGTATGATATCCTTTAATTTTTTGAACATTTTTAAGTGGCTACTTTGAAGGATTTTTCCCTCATAAATATGTTTCTCTTTGCTCTCACAAGCAGTTTCTGTTGTCTGCTTTTTTCCCAAGATATGGGTCCTACTTTCCTATTTTTTTATATGCCTCATTATATGTTGTTGGAATCCAAACTTTTGCTTGTTTGTTTAGTGACTCTGGGTGGATTATTTTAGTAAAGTTTATTCTCCTCCCCCCAGTCTCTCCAGTGTTAAGCCTCTGACATTGCTCCTTAGGGAACCACAGCTTTGAGTATTCCCACAGTCATCCTGGAGTGACAGTGGTCTCAACAGGGCTCTCTTTTCTCTTTTCTTGGCCACACATAGCTGTTGGACTCCTAATTGTTGGCTGATTGCTCTACTCTTTTTTTGTTTTGTTTTGTTTTTGAGACAGGGTCTTGTTCTGTTTCCCAGGCTAGAGTGCAGTGGCATTATCATAGCCCACTGCAACCTCCAACTCCTGGGCTCAAGTGATCCTCCTGCCTCAGCCTCCTGAGCAGCTGGGACTACAGGCTTGAGCCACTATGCCCGGCTAATTTTTTTTTTTTTTTTGTAGAGGTGGGGTCTCACTCTTGCTCAGGCTGGTCTCCAACTTTTGGCCTCAAGCAATCCTTCCTCCTCGGCCCCCCAAAGTGCTAGGTTTACAGTGCTCTACTGTTCTAAACAATTCTCTGGAGGGTATAAATTGCTCTATTGATTAACTTAATCAAACCCAAGCTCCCTTGAAGGATCAGTTGATGAGGTCAGTGTCTGATTTTGTTCTGACCCCAGGAAGACTCCTCCCAGGATTCTCTTTCCCTGGCTCTCTCTCACAAACTAGCCTGCCTCTTTATCAAATCACTGAATCTCCTTGCATCTTCCTTCCACCACAACTTCCAGTTTTTGAGGACACCCTTAGGCTTGAACTTCTCCATGCTTTATTGCAAATTAAGTTAATTTCTTTGGGAAACGATTAGGAACTATTTATTTTATGACATGCTTCTCCTCTATCCCCAGGCAAAATCTCTGAGCCAGGGTTCTGGAGCTAGAAGTGGGGATAGTAACATGTTTTTCTCTAGTGACACTCCCACTTTTGGAGGTGAACACTCAATGGAGTGGGGGACAGTAGCCTGAGGTCATTTTGGCCTGCTTCTCTTGACCTGGAACCACCACTTTACTAGCCAGGGCAAGTGTGATGATGGACCCAGTATTCTCAGTGGACATTATATCCGAGGTAGAGCCTCTGTTTTATGAGTGGGTGATGGGTGAAACAAGGGAGCCCCTACCTCCTAATTACACTCACCCAGAACTTAGCTTCAGCAACAAGTAGTTAAGACCTCCAGCTGGAAGCTTGGGGGAGAGTGAGCCCTTTGTTCGTGAGTGCACTAGTGTTGAGTGCAGTTTCTTACTGACTAATCTTGGAAGGGGTAGGGAGGAAGTGGTTTAGGTTCAAATAGGTTCATTTTTCTTACTATAGATTTTGTTAAATACATGCTTCTTTATTTTTTGTATACCCTTACAACCATTTCCAGAGGCATTAAATCCTTGTTTTTATAATATTTGTCACTACTTTCATTAGGAAGCAGGTCTACAGAGCTGCCCATGTTGTCATGCTGGAAGTCTATCCTGGGTTTCTTTCTGTAATGTCTTTTTTATCTGGCTGCTTTTAAGATTTTCTCTTTTTTGTTACGATTTAGCTATTTGATTGGGAAGTATTTTGGTATTATTTCTTTTATATTTCTTCTGATAGAGGTTTGTTGAGATTCTTAGATTTGTGGGTTTATAGTTCTCATTAAACTTGGAAAATATTCAGACATTATTTCTTCAATTTTTTCCCTTTTGTTCCCATCTTCTTCCCATTCTGGAATTCCAATTACATGTATGTTAGACTGTTTGATATTATTCCAGAGTTATTGAATCTCTGTTCAGAGTTTTCAGTCTTTTCCTCTTTATGCTTCATTTTGGATGGATTCTTTGCATCATTTTAAGTACACTAATTCTTTCTTCTCTGGTATTAAGCTGTTGTTACTCACATTAAGTTTCACATTAATTTTCATTTCAGATATTGTGTCTGGTAAATTTTCTTATTATTATATTCATATTTTCTTTTACTTTCTTGAACGTATTGAGCATATTTCTAGTAGATTACCAGGAGGCAAGTTTGCATCATTTTCGTCTACCATCTAGTGCTTTTTCATTTTTTCCCAATACTGCTGCATTCTACCAGCCTTGTACTTTGTTAGATTTATTCCCAAGTATTTTATTTTTTGAAGCTATTATAAATGGAATTGTTTTCTGAATTTCAGTTTTGGGTTGTTCATTCTTTTTTTTTTTTTTGAGACAGAGTCTCACTTTGTTGCCCAGGCTAGAGTGAGTGCCGTGGCATCAGTCTAGCTCACAGCAACCTCAAACTCCTGGGCTCAAGCAATCCTGCTGCCTCAGCCTCCCAAGTAGCTGGGACTACAAGCATGTGCCACCATGCCCAGCTAATTTTTTTTTTCTATATATATTAGTTGGCCAATTAATTTCTTTCTATTTATAGTAGAGATGGGGTCTCGCTCTTGCTCAGGCTGGTCTCGAACTCCTGAGCTCAAACGATCCACCCACCTCGGCCTCCCAGAGAGCTAGGATTACAGGCTTGAGCCACCGCGCCCGGCCTGGGTTGTTCATTCTTAGTGTCTAGAAATATAATTGGTTTTGTATCTTGGTCTTGTGTCCTGCAACCTTACCAAACTCGTTTATTATTTCTCATATTTACGTGTGTGTGTGTGTGTGTATATTCCTTAGGATTTTTTATATATAATATCATGCCATTTGCAATAGGGATTGTCTTACTTCATTTGTAACCTGAATGCCTTTTGTTTTTCTTGCCTAATTGCCTGGGCTAGTACTTCTTGTATAAGGTTGAATTGAAGTGGTGATTGTGGATATCTTTATCTTGTTCTTGATCTTAGAGGGAAATATTAATTTTTTCACCATTAAGTATGATGTTAGTTATAGATTTTTCCTAGATATGCCATATCAAGTTAAGGATGTTCTCTTCTATTCCTAGCTTAAGTGTTTTATCATGAAAGACTGTTGGCTTTTGTTAAATGCTTTTTCTGTAGCTATTGAGATGATTATGTATTTTTTTCTAATATTCTTGTTTTACCTTATTTGGTATTTATGTATTCATGAAATTATATTATGAATTCATAAATGCATTATTACTTCTATAAAATCAGAGATGATATATAGTCATCCCTTTGTAATTATGGGGGATCAATTCTAGGAAAACCCCCTCCTCACTGATACCAAGATTTGTGGATGCTCAGTGTAGTATTTGCATATAACTTTTATACATCTGTCCTATACTTTTTTTTTTACTGTAAAATAAGTTTGTTGGTGGTCACGTTATGTAATTTATTCCTGATATCTGATGTTGCAAACTTTAGGGTCTTTGAGATACACAGGATCCTTGTATGTAACTCACATAAACCCCAGTATTTGATCTCTCTTAATTGCTTTTGTGATTTCTCTCTGTTTTGTCCCACAAAGACCTGTTATGTGCCTTCCATAAATGCATCCAGTAAATGGAGAAATAAACTGGGACAAAAGCTGTACATTCTTATAATCTACACGTTTTCCACACAAGATACATTTCTTAGGAGGCTCCTTATAAGGATTTTCCATTGGAACAGGCATGTCCTCATTGCTGGTCACCTGTTTATACTGTGAACAACCTCTGCTCCACAACACTGAGTGAGGGCCAGGATGCGCAAAGCAGACAGCAGCCGTTACCAAGCATGCCAACTTTTTCCTCCCTAGACCACTGCAAACAGCAACCACAGCTGCCATGATTCCCCGTCTCTCCTCTGTCCATATACTTTAAATCTTCTCTAAAATTATTTCTAATACCTAATACAATATAAGTACTATGTAAATAGTTGTTATACAATAGTTTTTCTTTCTTTTTTTCTTCTTTTTTTATATTGGTTTTTTTTTTTTTTTGAGACAGAGTTTCACTTTATTGCCCAGGCTAGAGTGAGTGCCGTGGCGTCAGCCTAGCTCACAGCAACCTCAAACTCCTGGGCTCAAGCGATCCTCCTGCCTCAGCCTCCCCAGTAGCTGGGACTACAGGCATGCGCCACCATGCCCGGCTAATTTTTTCTATATATATTTTAGTTGGCCAATTAATTTCTTTCTATTTATAGTAGAGATGGGGTCTCGCTCTTGCTCAGGCTGGTCTCGAACTCCTGAGCTCAAACGATTCGCCCACCTCGGCCTCCCAGAGAGCTAGGATTACAGGCTTGAGCCACCGCGCCCGGCCTATATTGGTTTTTATTTGAATTATTT
>VSMD01064554.1:0-17863 GCA_008750895.1 Mirza zaza | reverse complement strand
CTATCCTGATCCACTCATCAAAGTGAATGACACCATTCAGATTGATTTGGAGACTGGCAAGATTACTGATTTCATCAAGTTTGACACTGGTAACCTGTGTATGGTGACTGGGGGCGCTAACCTGGGAAGAATTGGTGTGACCACCAACAGAGAAAGACATCCCGGGTCTTTTGATGTGGTTCACGTGAAAGATGCCAATGGCAACAGCTTTGCCACTCGCCTCTCCAACATTTTCGTTATTGGCAAAGGCAACAAATCATGGATTTCTCTTCCTCGAGGAAAAGGTATCCGCCTCACCATTGCTGAAGAGAGGGATAAGAGACTGGCAACCAAACAGAGCAGTGGGTGAAATGGTCTCCATGTAACATAATCACATGTTAAAAAGTTATTTGTACTTAATTAAAGATATTACATTGTGGGAAAAAAAAGGTGTTTTAACAGGGTAAAGCTAGGAGACTAGTTTAAAATAAAAAAGTTACATATGAGAAAGTCTAAAGTGATAAACCTGGCAAAGTATTTATTTTGATATATATATGTCAGAAGTTTTCCTTTTGTATAAACATACACATACTCACATAGATCAAATTTATTTCCCAAGTCAGCATATGCTGTGGAAGGTTTTTCACCCTCATCTTTTCATTTCATTTTGGCTCACCTCCACCCTCAAAACATCTTGAAACATAGATAATATGGAAACAAATGAAAATGAGCTTTCTCTTAGAGAATTCAGAAACAAATAGCTCAGCATTCCTCTTCTTTTCCACTAAACCGTGCTCTGAACCACAGAATTAAACAGACATCTCCAGGGATACAGATTTGCCAAGAGTGCTTCTAGCAAAAATAAAATCTGGCCCTTCTCCAGGCTGCTATACGTGGACAACACTGGCTGTTCCATGGATGGAGATTGATTGCTGGCTCGCTGCTCTGTGGTTACTTAGCAGTGTCAAGATGAAGAATGTTTAGACACAGATCATTTTCACATCCAAAGATTTCTGACAACAAACTTGCTCTGCCTAACTTCTCACATTCAGCAATAATGAGTTATTTACCAAAGAGACAATTATAATTCTATCCTATTCCTTTATGTTACAGACAAGCAAACTTAAGCCCAGTGAAGGTAAGTCATTTGCCCAAAATCACACAGCTAGTCAGTGACAGGACAAAATGCAGGTCTTGAGACTCCCAGTTCAATAATCTGTCAGCCTCTCTAATGGGCAATACTACTTTCTAAATAATATTAGAAAGAACATGTTGTTCATGTCTTAAACTCTTTTTTTTTTTTTGAGACAGAGTCTCACTTTATTGCCCAGGCTAGAGTGAGTCAGCCTAGCTCACAGCAACCTCAAACTCCTGGGCTCAAGCAATCCTGCCGCCTCAGCCTCCCAAGTAGCTGGGACTACAGGCATGTGCCACCATGCCCGGCTAATTTTTTCTATATATATTAGTTGGCCAATTAATTTCTTTCTATTTATAGTAGAGATGGGGTCTCGCTCTTGCTCAGGCTGGTCTCGAACTCCTGAGCTCAAATGATCCGCCCACCTCGGCCTCCCAGAGAGCTAGGATTACAGGCTTGAGCCACCGCGCTCGGCTTAAACTCTTTTTTATCTAAGTCATCTCAATACCTTGAAAGTCATAGGCTCTCTCTCTCTCATTTAGTATTCTGCTAGAAATAGCAATATACTTTTATTTTGCAAGACCCTATAAATAATAGTTTTTAAAAGGACTGTATTTTAAGTCCCAAAGTCACCAAAGTAAAATGAGATTTAGAACTGAGCTTAAAACAATTAAAACACAATTAAGAAATTCCGAATGTTTTTTTTTTTTTGAGACAGAGTCTCACTTTGTTGCCCAGGCTAGAGTGCTGTGGCATTAGCCTAGCTCACAGCAACCTCAAGCTCCTGGGCTCAAGCAATCCTTCTGCCTCATCAGCCTCCAGAGTAGCTGGGACTACAGGCATGCACCACACCATGCCTGGCTAATTTTTTCTATATATTTTTAGTTGGCCAATTAATTTGTTTCTATTTTTAGTAGAGACGGAGTCTTGCTCTTGCTCAGGCTGGTTTTGAACTACTGACCTTGAGCGATCCACCCGCCTCAGCCACCCAGAGTGCTAGGATTACAGGCGTCCGCCACTGCGCCCAGCTAAAATTCCAAATCTTTAAATGTGGGAAGAATCTTTTAAAATTATGGCTCAATATATTTAAAAGGTAGGGGCACTGGAATTAGGGTCACAAAACCAGGATTTAAGTCCCAGCTCTGCTACTGACTACCTGTGTGAGCCTGCTTCCTCTATAAAATGAGCAGGGTAGATCAGGATCACTAAAATTAATTCTATCATTTAAAATATGATTTCAGATAACTCAAGGATAAGATCTTTACTTATCCTTATTTTTTTATAACTTATTCAAATAATAGAGCAAAAAAATAAACACATTATTCCATACCTGATTAACAAAAGAAGTTAAAAATCACAAGAAACACCATTTGTACTATTAAAAAAATTGTAGATTTGGCTTTGGACAGAGTCAGGGAGAAAAAGAATATTATCAGAAAAATGTAGTACATAGTTGAAGTTATACATTTGGATCACATCTTTCCACATTCATTTTACTAAATAGATGGCTTTGAAAACCTAAGTATAGTTTTTCTGAAGCGGAAACAGAGAATGAACATAAAAGAAGCTCTAAGTAGCTGTTTTAGTCCAGTGCTGCCAGAATCACTATAGCAAGAACCATATACCACTATCAGATACCAAGAACCTTTAGCTATTGCTTTACTGAGTGCTGTTATATATGGCCCTGAATTATTTAAGTTCCGGACTATTTAATAAATAGGTCATTTAGATCTCTTAGGGGAAAAATCTGTCATTAGTAGAAATAATTTTTACCTTCACTTTTCTCTACTTGAGATAATTGTTACTTCATGAAGATACAGAGGTCTTTACATACAATTCACTGGTAGCTAACTGAAAAGTATAAACACAGTCCTTGTACCACTAGCTGCCAAGAGTGTACAATTGAGCAGGATCATGCAAATCTGATGACCTCTGAGTTATACTATTAAATTCTTACCAGTTTTTTTTTTTTTTTTTTTGAGACAGAGTCTCTCTTTGTTGCCCAGGCTAGAGTGAGTGCCGTGGCATCAGCCTAGCTCACAGCAACCTCAAACTCCTGGGCTCAAGTGATCCTCCTGCCTCAGCCTCCCGAGTAGCTGGGACTACAGGCACGTGCCACCATGCCCGGCTAATTTTTTTATACATATATTAGTTGGCCAATTAATTTCTTTCTATTTTTATAGTAGAGACGGGGTCTCGCTCAGGCTGGTTTTGAACTCCTGACCTTGAGCAATCCGCCCGCCTCGGCCTCCCAGAGTGCTAGGATTATAGGCGTGAGCCACCATGCCCGGCCTTCTTACTAGTTTTTATGTCCAATTTAATTTCATTTAAGTCATTTGTCTCTTAGCTAACAGACATACAACAGAAAAGTTAACTTATAAGCTACTAGAAAAAGGGATAAGGCATCATAAAGAGCTTATCTAATTGATGGTGATAAGAGGAAGACAATAGGAGAATGAATATAAGATTATCAAACTCTATAAGCCAAAACCTCTCCAAACTCCAACTCATTTGTCAGACCTAAAATACTTTGTTTTGGGCGCAGTGGCTCATGCCTGTAATCCTAGCACTCTGGGAGGCCGAGGTGTGTGGATCGCTCAAGGTTAGGAGTTCGAAACCAGCCTGAGCAAGAGCTAGACCCCGTCTCTACTAAAAATAGAAAGAAATTAATTAGCCAACTAAAAATATATAGAAAAAATTAGCCGGGCATGGTGATGCATGCCTGTAGTCCCAGCTACTTGGGAGGCTGAAGCAGTAGGATTGCTTGAGCCCAGGAGTTTGAGGTTGCTGTGAGCTAGGCTGACGCCATGGCACTCTAACCTGGGCAACAGAGTGAGACTCTGTCTCAAAATTAAAAAAAAGAAAAAAGTAAAAAAAAATAATAATAAAATATTTTGTTTTGATTAAACATTGAAGCTTTATATTCCTTTAACAGAATAAATCATATTTTGGGGTTTTCTGTTTCTCTGGGTCAGTTTGCCTAGAACTGTCTGGTAAAGATGGTTGGATCAAGGCAATAAGACTACAGGGGTTATCAGTTTTACCAAATTTATTTATAAAGCTAATTAACTGATCTGAATAGTTTTTTCCTTCTGTTAAACTGGGACAATAACACCTGTCATGAAAACCTTACAATGCTAGTTAGCACAAGGATCAAAATGAAACAGTGGAAATGAAAGTACTTTATAAGCTGTTCTATAAATGTAAGGCATTATTACTAATCTTTTTAAACCTTTCAAAAAAATTGCAAAACTGGATGTTGTCAGATCTTTCTCCAACCACTCCTACTTCCTCCTAGCACATTAACTGGTGACTAACTCATCATAAATATTTTGCAAGTATTACTTCACAGTACCTGCATGTTCTACTACCTAACTTTAGCAGGCATGACTTTTAGCCTGTGGAGATCTCAACAGAAATCCCTACCTGCTTTATTTGGTTGAGACTAAATGGTGAATCAGGAAAGAAAAAGAGGCCTTGAAACAATCTTTCAGCCTCTTTTGAGGCTAGGACTGGAACTCATTCTAGTGGTGAATGACCCAATTATTGCCAAAATATTCATGCTGCTTTTCAAAAAATCTCAGCACTAGGTCATGTGAATATCCAATTGGAAAAAAATATGTATCTTAAACTCTAACTACACCATATTATAAAAGTCAGTTCATGGTGGACTAAAGTTCTAAATGTGAAAGATAGGGCAATACAGCTTTTTAAAGAAAAACCAGAGTATCTTTGTCAGCTTGGTATTTGTGTTCTCTTAAACAAGACACAAAAACTTTGACAATAAAAGAAAAAAATGATAAACTTGTATTAAGAATTTCTGCTCATCAAAAGACAATAATAGAACAAAATGACAACCCACAAAAGTGGAAGACAATAATGTATCTAACAGAAGACTTATATAGAGATATCTAGAGAATCCCTATGAGCTGATAAAGAAAAACATATAGAGTACCCAACAGAAATATGAACAAAAGACCTAAACTTGTATGATGTCATAAAAGAGGATACCCAAATGTCAAATTAACCTGAAAAAGATGTCTAATTTCATTAGTCACCACTTCAACTGTTCTGGCAAGTGTAATGGCAAGTACCAGCAAGTGTAACAGCGACAGACCAGGGAAAGAACCGAGCAGCACACAGAGAGTCAGAGAGTCAGCATTTACTCTGCTCGGAGAGGATCTGACTGCCCTTCCTAGTTCTCCTCCAGTTTTTATACCCTTGGTAGGATTCAGAAAGCGTCCAATCAGCAACAAGCTTTAACATCCAATCAGCATCAAGCTTTAACATCTAATCGGCAGTGGGATTCAAAAAGTATCCAATCAAGGTCGCGCGAGCACCAAGGGAGGTAAGGGCCTCACCCGCACACCCACTCTAGGAGCAGGAGCGGCAGGGAGGTGGGAAGCCACCGCGTCCTGGCATCTGTTTTCCCTGTCATTCCCCCCTTTTGATGCCCTTATCAGTTTATACAGAGGCATCAACCTCTCTGTGAATCTAATAACTGCACTGAGCAAGCAGGGTCCCATGGTTACCATCAGAAGTATAGAGGAAGGCCCAAGCCTGTTCTAACTCCTGTTTTCTCTTGTAGATTCTTTCTTTTAGCCCTCTGACTTTGGTAGTTACAATTCCTGATTGGTTTACATAGTAACAGCATTTTCCCCCACCCCCAAGAGCCCCAACAAAGAACAACACAGAGGCACCCCAAGTAGACCCAGAAAAGGATTACCAAGAAGCAAGTTAGTCCAGTCTCTCAGGGTGAAGGCCCCGAGTCCAATTCCCAAGAAGACTGTCAGTATACCTATAAGAGTCCAAGCCAGTGGTTTCATTCAGTCCTTGGCTTCCAGCCAGAGTCAGGGGCAATCCATACATATTGGCCCTTTTGTATGAGCGCCCATAACTCTGCCCTCTGGGCTGACCATCCCTGAGGCAGAGGGGCTGACATGATGACTTCGCTCCCTGTAGTGACTGCATAGCCAGCCAACCGTTGGCTATCCTGGGTGTAGCTGCTCCCATCCGTGTAGAGCCCAGGTCGGGCACCGGCAATGGACTATCTTTCAAGTCTGGCTGGCTCGCATAGACCTCCTCCTCAGCACAGTCATGGTTCAGGGGCCCTCGGAGGGCAGCCTGTTCAGCCTCCTCAAGCCGGGCCTGGAGCTCCTGCACCATCTGTCCCATTGTCTTCTTCATCCGTTCCAGGTGTGCACTTGCATCCTGCTCCTTCTTCAGTTCCTCAGCCATGATGGCGGCATCGGTGATGGCCTTTTTGGCCTTCTCCTCTGCCTCCCGCCTCTTCTGGGCAGCATCCTCCACCTCCCCACTCAGCTGGGCCAAATCAGCCTCGAGCTGCTGCTTCTGGTTCAGGAGGCCTGTGTTCCGCGTATGCAGGAGGTTGAGGCACTCGGTGGCCTCCAACAGCTCCTGCTCTGCCAGCCGCCGGCTGCGCCCGCCCGCAGCTCCTACAGCTCAGAAGCCAGCAGCGCAGCCCGGCACTCCAGGGCCTGCGCCTACTCTTGAAGCTCAGCTGCCAGCCGCTGCTCCTCATCCCACCATGCCTGCTCCTCCTTCAGCTGGGCCTGCAGCAGCTGCGTGGCTGCCTGGGCCTCCGTGATCTGACAGGTGGCATGGCCCAGCTGCAGCTCCAGGTCATTGAGGTCACTACGGGCCTGGGTCTCAGCATCCAGGGAGGCCTGCAGGGACTCCACTGCCCGCTGGTGGTTGCGCTCAGGTTGTAATCCAGGTCTGGGACTACAGGCCTGTAATACTTTCATTATTTCCATAATTTTGTAGTTAAGGAGATTTAGGTTGAGTACATTGTCTAAAAACAGACAGCACATTCATGGCAGAGCCAGGATCTGAATCCTGGTTTGTTTGACTCCCAAGCTCATATTCTTCCCCATTTTATACTGCCTCATTGTCACAACGGCTGCTTTTCAGCATGGAGTGATGATAATCTTCTTTGGCTTTTGTCTTGTCATTTTAGAAGGCCAGATCTGAACAGAACATTTCTCCCCACTCTCATTTTATAAAGACCCATGGAGGGATTGGACTATTACAGAATGAAAGCTGCACATTAACAAGCCAAGACAGAGAGGCCATGCCACCAATAGGCCTATAATAAAAATGCTTGACAGCTTTTAATAACCGGCTAAATAGACAATTGGGTAGAGGTCTCCACAGCTGGGTCTCAAATGAGCCAACAATTCAGAGTGAGGGTTTTATTTAGGCCATAGTCGAACAACTGAGGCTAGATTAAGCAATTTTGTAAAAAATGAAGATTAATGGGAAGGTTCTTGATTGTGCATAGGCATCTGTATTTCTTTAAACCTTCCTCTAGAGTATTTTATTTTTTCCAAAAGTTATGCTGATAAGAATTATTTAATATACATGCTATTAAAGCTACCATAAAGTTTAGGTTGGTACAAAAAATAGGATTGACAGACTACTGATCCTTAAACAGCTTCTGATCTTTAATTGCATACTTCTCCATTCAGTAAGTTAGCAGATACTTTCCCAAGTTGCAGATATGGTACCTTAAGAGAAATATGGACCAGCTGTAAACTGTTTTCTTTCTTTTTTTTCTTTTTTTTTTTTTTGAGACAGAGTCTCACTCTGTTGCCCAGGCTAGAGTGCCAGTGCCGTGGCGTCAGCCTATCTCATAGCAACCTCAAACTCCTGGGCTCAGGCGATCCTCCTGCCTCAGCCTCCCGAGTAGCTGGGACTACAGGCATATGCCACCATGCCCAGCTAATTTTTTCTATATATATTAGTTGGCCAATTAATTTCTTTCTATTTATAGTAGAGACGGGGTCTCGCTCTTGCTCAGGCTGGTTTCAAACTCCTGATCTTGAGTGATCCGGCCACCTCAGCCTCCCAGAGTGATAAGATTACAGGTGTGAGCCACCACACCCAGCTTAAACTGTTTTCTTATTCAAAGTTCTACAAAAATAAATATAGAAGAATCTTTTTCATATTAGATAACATAAATATGCCCCTGTTTACTTACTGAAAGTGAAAAAAAGGATAATTTTTTTGTTAGAGCACCTGTTTATCATATATTGTATATAACATGTATATGAATATAATATGAAATGAAGATATTGAATATGAATTCATATACAATGAATGAATAAAATTTTCTAGATTCAATATGACAAAATTTAAAAAGAGCTGGCACATAAATTTTTAGAAATCCTTATGTAAAGGGTATGTTAACATCTCTCAATAAGAAAAGAATTGATTCCTCAAAGGTAACTCATAGACATATACCAAAGATAAACAATCAATTTAAAAGGGGAAATTAGCCATTTCACTAATCTGACTTCAAAACTTCTTAAAATAGGCAAGAGTCCAACATAGAATGCCATGATGTGTTTTTTTAGAAGCACACACTTAAAGGAAATGATGTTTTTTAAAAGTGATTAAAAATTTATAATTTTTGGATAGCATATCATTTTATGAGGAAGCGAAAGCATTCCTCTTTTTTTTTTTTTTTTTTTTTTTTTGAGGCAGAGTCTTGCTCTGTAACGCCACATGGAGTGCAGTGGTGTCAGCCTAGCTCACAGCAACCTCAAACTCCTGGGCTTAAGCAATCCTCCTTCCTCAGCCTCGTGGTAGCTGGGACTACAGGCACACGCCACCACGCCCAGCTAATTTTTCTATTTTTAGTAGAGATGGGGTCTTACTCTTGCTCAGGCTGGTCTTGAACTCCTGAGCTCAATCAGTCCTCCGGGCTCAGCCTCCCAGAGTGCTAGGATTATAGGCGTGAGCCACTATACCTGGCCGTATTCCTCTTTCGATAATGAATGAATTCTCTCAGAATTGTTATTAGGGAGGTAAGAAAAAAACTGTCTTAAGAATCATCGTCATCACCATCATCCTACCAGTAAATGAAAAAATAAGGCTCAGAAGGGCAAAGGAGCTTGATACAAGTCAAATCACATACTTGAAATCTCATGCTAAAGTGTATTACTCATCCTAAAATCATACAGTATTCAGATTCTTTCAACTTTTCTTTAAATTCAAAATTACTTCAATAAAAATACTTGCTACATAAGACATTTATAACCCAATACTATCATTTTGTATAGTTAACTTCTATCACCTTTGGGGAGGGAAGTCTACATAATATGACTTTTATATTTACTTGGTAGATCTAGCTGTGGGCCATTTTTACATTAATCTGCTTTAACAGGATCATTTTAGGTTAATTAATCTTCAGAGATACAAATTCCTTAATAAAGCAGTCAGCAGTATTTTAAAATATTAACCAAAATATCCTAAATCATGTGAAGCAATGCATTAGCAAGACCAAAATAACTTTCTATTTCTATTTATAGCCTTCAAAGCTTAATTCTCTGCTTCCCCACCTTCCCAAATGCCCTTCTTTTCATGATACTCCTTTCCTCCGCATTCTTCTCCATCAATGAGAAAATGATCAGACAACATTTACCTTCATCAAATGACTGAAGTTCATTTACACTATAATATAACTAGTCCAATGAGTTGGATGTTAAGCTGGCTAATGGTGAAACGGAAGCTTAATCCTCTACTTAAGAAGATTAGGACATCAACAATGAGCATATAGAGAGATCTTCTTTTGGCAGGGTAGAAACAGGAAATCTGAAATCATGCATTATCAAAAGATAAACCTGATGTAGTCCTTTCATGGTGATTTCTGGGGGTTGTGCTGAATGTCTCTGTCACTCTGGCCTCCCTAACATAGATTGTTAAAACCTAACTCTCCTTGGCACTTCCTTTCCTTTTTCCTCTCTTTCCTGTTTAGAACAAGGCTATTGAACACACCTGTTTGAGTACATTCCCATAACCCTAATTACAAAAAAAAAAAAAAAAAAAAAAAATAGGCATTTAAGACCAATAACATCATCTTAACATAGTACAACACAACTTTTTCTTCCTCTTTCTAGTGCCATATTTGGTATGTGTCCTCATTTAAGTAATGGATTTTTGGTATTAAAATCCTACTCCTTAACTGACAGATCCAAAGTTCTTTAATATTTCAACAACCTCTGGTAATTAAATTTTGATTTCTTAAAAAGTATTCTCTTAGAATTTAGCCCCTTTATCAACAGAGGTATTATGCAATTAAAATCTAGCATTTTTGTTTGTGGATCCCACAAAAGAATTTGAAAACTATATGCCGCCTCCATATTTTAGGTTATCTAAAAATTTTCACCATAAGTTCATATAGTTGCAAAAGAATAATTCTTAACATATTATAAATACTGATATTTTAAAAATAAAGCTGTTATATCCCTCTTAAATGTGTCAAATGGAATTTAAACTCTACAGCACATCTTCTTCGCATGACTAGTACAGCAGTCTCAATAACCTTCTCTCCTGTGCACAATGGCAACTCTTAAGGAAAAACCCATTGCACCAGTTGCAGAAGAAGAGGTAATAGTGCCAGACAATAAGATCACTGTAATGGGTGCTGGAAAAGTTGGTATGACATGTGCTATCAGCATTCTGGGAAAGTGTCTGGCTGATGAACTTCCTCTTATGGGTGTTTTGGAAGATAAGCGTAAGGGAAAATGATGGATCTGTAGCATGGGAGCTTATTTCTTCAGACACCTAAAATTGTGGCAGATAAAGATTACTCTGTGACCACCAATTCTAAGATTGTGGTGGTAACTGTAGGCAACCATAAGCAAGAGGGGGGAGAGTCATCTAAATGTGGTACAGAGAAATATTAACATCTTCAAATTTATTATTCCTCAGATCATAAAGTATACTTCTGATTGCATCATAATTGTGGTTTCCAACCCAGTGGACATTCTTACATATGTTACTTGGAAATTAAGTGGATTATCCAAGCACCATGTGATTGGAAGTGGGTGTAATTTGGATTCTGCTAGATGTTGCTATCTTATGGCTAAAAAAACGTGGCATTCCTATTAGCAGCTGCCATGGATGGAGTTTGGGAGAATATGGCGACTCAAGTGTGGCTATGTGGAATGGAGTGAACATAGCATATGTTTCTCTCTGAGAATTGAATCCAGAAATGAAAACAGACAATATAGTGAAAATTGGAAGGAAGTGAGTAAGACGGTGGTTGAAGGCCTATGAAGTCATCAAGCTAAAAGGATATACAGCTGGGCTACTGGATTAAGTGCAGCTGACCTGATTGAATCCATGTCCAAAAATCTATCCAGGATTCATCTGATACCAACAATTGTGAAGGGGATGGATGTACAGCACTGAGAATGAAGTCTTCCTGAGCCTCCCATGTATCCTCAATGCTCAGGGACTAATTAGTGTTATCTACTAGAAGCTAAAGGGTGATAAGGTTGCTCAGCTCAAGAAAAATACAAATCCCCTGTGGAACATCTAGAAGAACCTAAAAGACCTCTGACTACTGAGTCCTAGGCTACAGAAATTTAAAAAGTACTATGTGATTAATCTTGAGCCTTTAGTTTTTATCCATGTACATGGATCACAGTTTGCTTTTATCTTCCTTATGTGGGCCCGTATATGAATATGCCTCACAGAATCAAAGCCCATGCTTGGTTTAATGCTTGCAATGTGTGCCTTTGAACAAATAAAATTAACTATTGTAGAGTGCTTCTAAATAAAAAACTAATAAACAAATAAACTATAGCAAATTTGATAGCCACCACTATTCATTTCAAAACACTGATGAACAAATGGTTCAAAATGGCCAGAAATTTTACATTTCTCATTTTTTCTTATTTTTTTCTTTTTCTTTTCTTTCTTTTTTTTCCAGACCATTGAAGGAAATCATTGTTTTTCTTGAACAACTCACCACAAATTATTTTTTTAACTTTAAGTTTGCAATATTTATAGATTAAGAGAAAGGTGCTAAGAAATGTACAGGTAGGTCCATGTTCTCAGCATTCTTCAACATCAACATCTTGAATAGATAACAACTGTACAACATCAAAACCAGGACATTGACAATTGTGCAATCTAAAACTTATTTAGATTTCAAAAGATATACATGCAGTCATTTGTGTGTATATATGTTTAGCTCAATGCAATTTTAGCACGTGTAACTTTATGTAACCACTACCACAATCAAGATACTTAAGCATACCATGACCACAAGACTCCTCCATACTACTTCTTTATCACTATATCCTTTCCACCCTTTCTCTATCTTCTGGCCACAACTTCTCTGTTCTTCAACCCTGTAATTATGTTATTTCACAAATATTATATAACTGGAATCATGTAGTATATATCCTTTTGAGACTGGCTTTTTACTCAGCATAACTTCCTTGAGGTTCCTTCAAATAGTTCGTGTATCAATAGTTCATTCTTTTTTTACTGCTGAGCAGTATTCCACAGTATGGACCTAATCCAGTTTAACCATTTATCCATTAAACAACATCTGTTGTTTCCAGTTTTGGGCTATTACAAATAATGCTGCTATAAACATTCATATACAGGTTTGTGTAAACATAAGCGTTTTAGTCATCTCAGGCTGCTATAACAAAATATCACAGACAGGGTGGCTGAAAAAACAACAGATACATATTTTCTCACAGTTCTGGAGGGTGGAAGTCTGAGATCAGGGTGCCAGCATGGTCAGGTTGTTTAGAGCTCTCTTCCTGGCTTGCATAAGGGTGCCTTATCTCTGCCTTATCTTTACATGGCAGAGAGAGAGACAGACAGAGGGGAAGTGAGAGCAAGCACACACAAGAGAGCAAGTTCTCTAGTGTCTCTTCCTATAAGAGCAAAAGTCCCATCATGAGGGCCCCACCATCATGACTTCATCCAAACCTAATTACCTCCCAAAGGCCCCACCTCCCAATACCATCACATTGGGAGTTAGGGCTTCAAAATATGAATTTGGAGTGGGGGAGGGACACAGTTCAGTCTACAGCAATAAGTTTAATTTCTCTGGGATAAATGTCTAGAATTTTATTTGGTAGTCTCATGGTCAGTTTTTAAAGAAATTGCCAAACTGTTTTCCATGGCTATATCAATGTATGAATACATCAGTGTATGAATAATCCAGTTTCTCTGCATCCTTGCCAACATTTGGTATTGTCATAATTTTTAATTTTAGCTATTCTGATGATATGTTATCATGGTTTAATGTGCAATTTCTAGTAGCTAATAAACATCTTTTCATCTGTGCTTATTTGCCATCTGTATATCATTTTTGGTGAAACGTCTATATATGTTTGTTTCCCATTTTCCAGTAGCCTTGTTTTTGTTTTTTTTTTCTTTTTCTTTTTCTTTTTTTTTTGAGACAGAGTCTCCCTTTGTTGCCCAGGCTAGAGTGAGTGCCATGGTGTCAGCCTAGCTCACAACAACCTCAAACTCCTGGACTCAAGCAATCCTGCTGCCTCAGCCTCCCAAGGAGCTGAGACTACAGGCATGCGCCACTATGCCTGGCTAATTTTTTCTATATATATTAGTTGGCCAATTAATTTCTTTCTATTTATAGTAGAGATGGGGGTCTCACTCTTGCTCAGGCTGGTTTCGAACTCCTGACCTCAAGCAATCCACCAGCCCACCTTGGCCTCCCCAGTGCTAGGATTACGGGCGTGAGCCACCGCACCTGGCCTGCATTGTTTTTTAAAATTGAATGTTGAAAGTTCTTTATACATTCTAAATACTAGTCCTGTGTTAGATATATGGCTTACAAATGTTTTCTCCAACTCTGTAGCTTGCCTTTTCATCTTCATAACATGGTCTTTTACAGAGCAAATGATTTTAATTTTTACAAGATCCAATTTATCAATTTTTTCTTTTATGGATCATGATTTTGGTGTCAAGTTCAAGAACTTTTTGTCTAGTCTTAGGACTCGAAGATTTTCTCCTTTTTTGTCTAGAAGTTTTATAGCTTTATGCTTTCCATTTATGACCATGACTCATTTTGAGTTAATATTTATGTGAGGTGTATTATTTAGGTCAAGTGTTTTTTTATTCATTTGTTTGTTTGGTTGGTTTTTTTGCCAGTGGATATCCAGTTATTCCAGTACCATTTATTAAAAAGGCTGTCCCTCCTCCATTGAATTGCTTTTGCTCCTTTGTTAAAAATGAATTAGGGGCCGGGTGCGGTGGCTCAAGCCTGTAATCCTAGCTCTTTGGGAGGCCGAGGTGGGCAGATCGTTTGAGCTCAGGAGTTCGAGACCCGCCTGAGCAAGAGCGAGACCCCATCTCTACTATAAACACAAAGAAATTAATTGGCCAACTAAAATATATATAGAAAAAATTAGCCGGGCATGGTGGCACATGCCTGTAGTCCCAGCTACTTGGGAGGCTGAGGCAGCAGGATTGCTTGAGCCCAGGAGTTTGAGGTTGCTGTGAGCTAGGCTGACGCCACGGCACTCACTCTAGCCTGGGCAATAAAGTGAAACTCTGTCTCAAAAAAAAAAAAAAATGAATTAGACATTTTTACGTGGCTCTATTTCTGGGTAATCTATTCTATTCCATTGATCTATATGTCTTTCCCTTTGCTAGTATCACACTATCTTGACTAATGTAGCCTCATAATAACTTTTAACACTGAGAAAGGTCATTCCTTCCCTAAATTATTTTTAATGTAATATATTTTATGTTTGAAAGTCTTTTATTAACTATATTTTTCCTCAACAAAAGTCTATAAATTAAAAATAAATTTCTCTTCATTTTCTGTAATAAGAAACTCTAAATATTAAAACAATTTCTTCTAGTGAGTTTTTTTACAATTATATAATTACTATTCAATCAATTATAAGTATACTACAAATTTTGATTTTAAAAATTCTTAAAGAAGGCAAACTCTATTATAGGTACATCTCTTAAAAAAATAGGTGAGATTTTTCTTCTTCAATTAGTTTGTGTTTCCATGCAGTGACTATTATTTATTGCCAGAATGAAGTAGGACTTAGCTTCAATTCTGTCCCTATTTTTTGTTTTTATAAATTTAAGTGGTGAGAAATCTTTTTCACATAAATGAGAAGATGAGCACTGAAGTCATGTTAGAGCAACTATCTCCCAATTCTTCGAAATTTTTTAAGTTATGTGGCAAACATAACAGTAATCTACCATCAAAAACATACTTAGTGATCTATTGTCTTAGCAGACAACTCAATTAGGTCTTCTCTCAGTTTTGTTGAGAGCAAAATATTGGAAACTATTTTAATTGCAAAAGAAACTCTTATCCAGTCATTTGTTCCCTGAGATAGTATTATGTAGTCATTCACTCTCTTAACACAGACCCTAAATTTTCAATTGCCCTTTGTTTGGTGCCCTGGTGGTTTTTACATCTTGGGCAATGGACCTTTGTAAGATCTGAGATGGATGAGCAGTGTGTCCTTCTTTTATAAAAGTGGGAGAAAGGCAACTATGCAAGAGAAGGTGGGAAAGCAGAGCCTGCAACTCTATCCCAAGAACATTCTCAGGCACAGCAATGTTAGGGAAAAGTACATGGGGAAGTCAAGGATCTAGAAATTGATTCTCTTAAACTATCCACATTCCATACTCAAAAAGTGCACCCAAGTTTACAGATAAAAGCCAGTGTGCATCCACAGCCCATAGCATCAACACCAGCAGAGGGAGTATATGGAAGTAAGCAGTAAATACTTTTTGATGAAGAAAAGTGAAATAGCAAAATGACAAGCACCAAAATAGCAACACAATACAGTATACCAAAGGAAGAACTCCACTTGAAAGCTAAGAATCAGAGTGAAGCAAATTAAGTTGTTGCTTAAAGCATAATAATTAAGGCTTTTAAATTCAACAACCATTCTGCTATCACAGACTAAAAAGGCTTGTTTATCCCTTCTATGTCCTAGGGGAATAAATTATCTCATGAATCTTTCTATTCCACCAAAGTGCTATTTAAAAGCTGATGAAATGTTTAAGCAATTCATTACATTAATGTAAAGATCTTTTATAGGACAAAAGTATTATCAAAACCAAAGTGTGGTTAGCATTATGAGTAAACTGGAAAGGATATTGTTGATTTAAAACCTACAGAAATCAGATACAAAATTGATGCTAATTTTAAGGCACTCATCTTTGAGGTTTTTTTCTTTTTCTTTTTTTTTTTTTACTAAAATAAAGTATTGTTATTATACGTGATTTTCTGGGGAAAAAAAGGTGCCATCTTATCTTTATTCATCTGATGTTATTTACCCTAATTCTCTTGCCTTATTTTATTGAAATAATTTATTAATTACGTAATGCTTGAACAGCTACTACAGCTATCAAGAAAAACAGGGTAGGTAAATATTTGGAAAACAGATACAGTAGTTTAAAATTCACATCAGAACTTTTAGTTCAAGATGGTAGACTGAAGATGTATGTTTGCTACTTACAGCTTGCAAAACCACATTCAAATAAGGAAGGCAAAAGAAGCAATAAACTTCAAACAGCAGAGAGAAGAGAAAGGAGGAGATTCCGCAATGGATAAAAGATCCAAAAAACTTTCAATTTCAAAAAGTAAATGGAATTGTGTTGATGGATGAGCCAGGCATAGAAAGCCACAGCCCAGAATACTCTACCAGGTAACCTAAAATGAGCTGAAAGCCAAACTGCTTGTTGGAGTGCTAGAAGGAATCTAGAGAGCCAATCTGCCAGCTAGAACACCTGACGGCTCTGGGCTCTAAGCCAACAGGTAACAGGGAGGGCAAGAGTAAGAAGTGAGGCTGAAGACAGCAGGTATAATTGAAGATCTGTACCTGGAACTGCACTGGTTGGCACCCTTATCCACTTCCCCAACCCCACACAGATCACAGACAACCTAGCATTAACACTCAGTCAAAAAATCAGATAGCTAAAGGAACACAGAACCTTGAGAAAGCCAAGACTTCCAGTGTGGGTACAGTCTGACCAGAGTAAAGTACTCCACTGGCACAAGGTCCCTCAGAGCTCAGCATGGCTCAGCCTAGAGCAAACAGGCCAGCCAATGCATCCTGTCCTACACAGAGGGGTCAGTCAGGTAGATGCTGTTAAAACAGCAGAAGATGGCCAGGCACAGTGGCTCACATCCATAATCCCAACAGTCTGGGAGGCCGAGGCAGGAGGATTGCCTGAGGTCAGCAGTTCGAGACCAGCCTGAGCAAGAGCGAGAACCTGTCTCTACAAAAATGATAGAAAAATTATCTGGGTGTGGTAGCACACATCTGTAGTCCCAGCTACTCAGGAAACTAAGGCAGGAGGATTGACTGCATCCAGGAGTTTGAGGTTGAAGTGAGCTACAATGATGCCACTGCACTCTTGCTGGGACAACAGAGCAAGACTGTCTCCAAAAGAAAACCAAAATAAAACAAAAAAAAGCTGAGGAAATCCATACCAGTTACCAAGTCCTCTTTCTAAAATATGAATAGACAACCAAGGATCACCAGAACCATGAGGAAATCTAGCACAATGAAAAAGAAGAGCTAAGAAAAACATAGAAGGAACACCTGAAAAGAATGAAGATAATTAAACATAAGAAAACGTTTTTAGGCCGGGCGCGGTGGCTCAAGCCTGTAATCCTAGCTCTCTGGGAGGCCGAGGTGAGCGGACTGTTTGAGCTCAGGAGTTCTAGACCAGCCTGAGCAAGAGCGAGACCCCATCTCTACTATAAATAGAAAGAAATTAATTGGCCAACTAATTGATATAGAAAAAATTAGCCGGGCATGGTGGCACATGCCTGTAGTCCCAGCTACTTGGGAGGCTGAGGCAGCAGGATTGCTTGAGCCCAGGAGTTTGAGGTTGCTGTGAGCTAGGCTGATGCCACGGCACTCACTGTAGCCTGGGCAATAAAGTGAGACTCTGTCTCAAAAA
>VSMD01064551.1:0-36839 GCA_008750895.1 Mirza zaza | reverse complement strand
TGAGCAAGAGCGAGACCCCATCTCTATTATAAATAGAAAGAAATTAATTGGCCAACTAATATATATAGAAAAAATTAGCCGGGCATGGTGGCACATGCCTGTAGTCCCAGCTACTTGGGAGGCTGAGGCAGCAGGATTGCTTGAGCCCAGGAGTTTGAGGTTGCTGTGAGCTAGGCTGACGCCACGGCACTCACTCTAGCCTGGGCAATAAAGTGAGACTCTGTCTCAAAAAAAAAAAAAAAAAAAAAAAAAGAAAAACTATCTTCATGTAGAAGATTTTTCATTTCATCAAGTTTAAACAAATCAATTTATTTAAGTGCTTTGATATTTCTTTACATAATTTCTATGTTCACAATTAAATTTTTGCTAATACTTTAATGAAAATTAGTGATTTTATTCAGGGCGTCATTAAAATACTGGGGAACGTGCTGTAATTTTAAAAAATTTATTAGTATGTTTTCTGGAAATATTAATTTGTGTATCAGTAAGAGTTATAAGAATAAAATGATGGGTCCGGGAGCCGTGGCTCACGCCTGTAATCCTAGCACTCTGGGAGGCCGAGGCGAGCGGATTGCTCGAGGTCAGGAGTTCAAAACCAGCCTGAACAAGAGCGAGACCCCGTCTCTACTATAAAATAGAAAGAAGTTCATTGGCCAACTAATACATATAGAAAAAATTGGCCGGGCATGGTGGCACATGCCTGTAGTCCCAGCTACTTGGGAGGCTGAGGCAGCAAGATTGCTTGAGCCCAGGAGTTTGAGGTTGCTGTGAGCTAGGCTGATGCCACAGCACTCGCTCTAGCCTGGGCAACAAAGCGAGACTCTGTCTGTCTGTCTGTCTATCTATCTATCTATCTATCTATCTATCTATCTATCTATCTATCTAAATAAATAAATAAATAAGGGTTGGCATTTCAACTTTCAGAATAACATGATTTTGAGATATTTTATATCTTCTTAAATATATTTTTTTAAAACCACTTTGGTACGGCGCTCACTGGCCGTGAAACCTTGCCCACAGCCGGCACTCATCGCCAGCATGATAGTTTGTGCTGTGCATTGACAACGAATCCATTTTGCTCTTGTGTGATGAGGAAAGCTTTAAAGCACTGAAAGCTAGTTTTACTTTATAGGCAACTTTACTTGTAATGTAAATCAGAATAGGTAACATATACATATATGTTTTCATTATGTTATTTTTAAATGTTCACAATTTTATTTTGATAAATGAAAAATTAGAAAAATCAAGTTTTGTTAGTAACGCTAAAGTTGACACTCGGCTATGCGCGTTCATCTGTGGCTATCCACTATAGTCGCCGCTCGTACCAAAGTGATTAAGAATTTTAATAATATTCTCTTCTCTCTAGATTTTTGCTTCAATGTCTTGAGGATCTTGATGCCAATCTACGAAAATTAAACTCTCGTCTGTTTGTGATTCGTGGACAACCAGCAGATGTGTTTCCCAGGCTTTTCAAGGTAATTTGAAAAATATTTGCATGAAATAATAACCTTTTGTCAGTGAAGATAACATGTTTGGTAACTAAGGCCTTTGGCTAATTTAAAGTGTAGCGAATGTAAATATTTTCAAATGAAAATGTTGTGGTTTTTTATGTAATGAAAAAGTTGGGTCAGGCACGGCACGGTGGCTCATGCCTGTAATTATAGCACTCTGGGAGGCCGAGGCGGGAGGATCGCTCAAGGTCACGAGTTTGAAACCAGCCTGAGCAAGAGCGAGACCTCATCTCTACTAAAAAAAATAGAAAGAAATTAATTGGCCAACTAAAAAGATATATAAAAAAATTAGCCTAGCCTGGTGGCACATGCCTGTAGTCCCAGCTACTCAGGAGGCTGAGGCAGAAGGATTGCTTGAGCTCAGGAGTTTGAGGTTGCTATGAGTTAGGCTGATGCCATGGCACTCTAGCCCGGGAAACAGAGTGAGATTCTGTCTCAAAAAAAAAAAAGAAAAAAAGAAAAAAAAATGGAAAAGTTGTACATGGTAAAATCAGACAGTAGAAAAATAGTTTACAATGAAAAGTTAAATCTTTCTTCTACCTTAAACTGCTAATGGCCTTCCCAGAAGCAATAACTACTGCCAGTTTCTTGTGTATTGAATTAGAAATATTCTTTGCATAAATAAGGATTTTTATGAGTGTTTAAATATATTGAGAGAGCTAGGATTACAGGCGTGAGCCACCGCGCCCGGCCAGCTGAGTTTCTTGACTGTCCTTTTTATATTCATCCCTTCCTATTTACATTTACCATTAGCATTTCTAAATGTATATCTGGTTTTTCTTACAGCTGTTTGATTCATCAAATTTTTATAGTAGTAATGTTTCTATTTCTTAATGTAGACGAGAACAATTCTAGGTCCAGGTCCCCAATGCTAGGAATCAAATCAATATTACTTAGCTTTTTGGGGGTTTTTTTGACTGGTATGAAAGAAACATTTAATGTTCAGGGTTTGGCTAATGTAACAGTCTTGGCTAGTGAAAATTTATCATTCATTAAAGATTGTTCACTACTATAATTCATCAAGTTAGAATTTAACCTATATATATTGAACAGTTCTACAAGAAAGCATATTAGAAGCAATGGTAATAGTTTATCAGCAACTTATGAGTATAAAAGTTTGTATGGATAATTGTTTCCACCCTCTCTCTAAATCTATTTGGTGTAAGTAAAATGAATCCCCTTAGAGGATTTTAGTTTCTTTATTACTTCATGACACATGCTCGATAGAATTTATTCAACAGATGTTGATTGAGTGCTTACTATGTATGAGGCAGTGTCTAAGGTGCTAGAGATATTGTAATAAAACAAACAGGAAAAGTTTTTACCTTTATGGACCTTACACTGTAGTGAGAAGGAGACAGATAATAAACAAATAAGTAAATATACAACATCAGGTTGTAATAGGTGATATAGAGAAAAGTATAGTGTGGGAAGTGTAAAGTGCCAAGGTAAGGGGGAAGGGTACTTTATATGGACTCATAGAAGGCCTCACTAATAAGGTGATATTTGAACAAATATATGAAGGAATTGAGCCATACCATTATCTGGGGTGTGATATATTGAATCCACAATGTTTTGCAGCTCCTTCCATCAAAATAAAGTTTATTTTCCTACCCTCATGTATCTGGGTTGGCAGCTTGTTTTAACCAAGTGTTAAAGAAGACATTGTGTGAGTTCCAGATCCTAGGCCTCAAGTAGCCTTGCAACTTCTACCTTTCCGCTTTTGGAATGCCCCTTCTATTATGTAAAGAAGCCTGGGGTAGAATATTGAATTACGGGAGACTATGTTGAAAGAGGCTGACATGTGTGAGTGAGAACATCATAGGCCTTCCAGCTCCAGCCAAGCTGCCAGTGAATTGCAGCCACATGAGCCAATAAAAGAACCATCCAGTTAACTGACAGAATTTTGAGAATTAATAATTATTTAATTAATATATTGTTACCACTAAGATAACTGCAACACAAGAAGGAGCATTGCAGGCAGAGGGAACAGCAGTTACAAAGGCCCTGAAATAGAAATGTGTATAATTTGTTGAGGAACAGCAGGAAGGGATGTGTCTAGAGCTAAGTGAGTGAAAAGAAGAGATAGTGTCAGAGAAGTTACCAGGACCCAGATTGTAGGGCTTTATAGACCATGTTATGGACTTTAGATTTTACTCTGAATGAAATGGATGCCATTGGAGAGTTTTGAGTTTAAGAATGACATGATTTCACTATGTTTTAAAAGAATCGTTCTGGCTGTTTATGGAGAATAGGCGGGGGAGTGGAAATGTTGCAAAGGCAGAAGCAGAAAGATCAGTTAGGAGGCCATGGCAGTTATTTAGGAACAAGATGATGACTAGGAGTAGGGTAACAGTAGATGTGTTGAGAAGTGGTAGGATTTTGGATATATTTTTTAAATTGAGGCTATAAAGTTGCTTATATGCGGTACATGAGAATCAAGGATAACTGCATTTTTAGCCTTGACAAATGGCAGGATAGATTGCTGTTTAGTGAGGTGACAAAGACTGGGAGGAACAAGTTTAAGGAAAAATTAGGCGTTTGTTTTTTAACATTTTAAGTTCGAGATACATTGTAGGCATTTTAGTATACATGTTGAGGCATTTAAGTCCAGTGCTCAGGGGAGAAGTCTGGACTAACTTTAGAAATCTTCAGTATATAAATAATATTTTAGACCCTGAGACTAGGTTTATGAAAAAAAGGAAGGGATGATGGATAGAAATTGTTAGAATTGCACTTTCTGTATATTTGGGTTCTTTTGTGAGGTACATTTTCTATGTAATTATACTATTTATTTAGCTGTCATTTTAAAAATAAATGCCTTCTAGGAAGTTTGTGATTTATAACTTTTAGTTTTTCTGTCAGATTTTATATTTCTGAATTATTTTCACATATTAATCATGACCGTTTAAGAACTTTGTATCCATTTTAATGTTTATATCATACCTTCTGAATGGTTAACAAGTACTTGTGATACACAGAAATGGATACAAATCTTAGTGCTAAAAATTCCACAGTGAATATTCACTTATGCACTTCAAAGGAGGATCTCTCTCAGCTCTTCTAACTTGCAGGCAAGTTAGAAGAGCTGAGAGAGATCCTCCTTCGAAGTGTACTGGACATTCACTTAGTGCAAAGTAGCAGTTTAGTAAAGCTGGGGGCAGAGCATCAGGGTCTAAAGATATCTCTAGAGATTCAGAAAAGTAGAGAACATGTCTAGAAAACAAAGAGAACTCCCCAGCAAACATAAAGCTGATGGCTAAACAGCAAACCAGAGAGAGACGTCTTATAATTTGTAAAGCTAGTAGCTTGGCTGTAAAGCAAAGAGAAAATGATAGTCTTACCAGTGCTCACATCCCAAGCCCTGTTCAAAAAATATCTGAATCCTACCCTTAAAATATTTGAAGCCAATGGCGAATGAAATTTAACTGTTGCAGCAACAAAACCCAGACCCAGCTTAATTATAGACAGATTAATTCAACTTCCTATCCTACCAGCCAGACAGAGCAAAACACTATGCACTTTTCTAGAGATGTATTATTTATTCCATCTCTAGTCATTTATACCAATGTCTGGCATACAGTCAAAAATTATGAGACAATGAAGAAGCAGGATTGTGGGTCACAATCAATTTTTTTAAAAAAGCAGTTAATAGAAGTATACCCACAGATGATACAGATGTCAGATGTAGAATAAAGGACATTAATTAAGAGATGTTAAAGGATCTCATCAAGAAGTTGAAAAACATAGTGAATAGATAGTAATTTCAGTACAAAAATGGAAACTATTAAAAAGAATCAAATGAAAATTCTAGAACTGAAATATACATTATTAGAAATGAAGAATTCATTCAATGGGCTTAACCAGGCTAGATGTATTAGAAAAAAGGATCAGTTAACTTGAAAGCAGTCAACAGAAATTATTCAAACTGACGCACAAAGAAAAGGAAGCAGAATATCTAAAACTCGTGGTCTAACATCTGTATAACTGGAGTCTTAGGGGGAGAAAAGGAGAGAGAGATTGGAACAGAAAAAAATATCGAAGAGATAATGACAATGAATGAATTTTCTAAAATTCATGAAAGAAATCAACCTATAGCTCCAATAAGCTTAGCAAACCTCAGATAGTATAAATACAAAGAAAACCACATTTAGCTGCATCAGAGTCAAATAACTGAAAAAGAAATATAGAAAATTTTATAAGGCAGAGGAAAAAGAGACATATTGAGGGAGACCACAATAAAAATGTTGGCTGGTTTCTTATCAAAAATAATAGAGCACAGAATACAATGGAATGGCATCTTTATTTTTTTTATTTTTATTTTTTTTTGAGACAGAGTTTCACTTTGTGCCATGTGAGTGAGTGCGTGCCACGGCATCAGCCTAGCTCACAGCAACCTCAAACTCCTGGGCTCAAGCGATCCTTCTGCCTCAGCCTCCCGAGTAGCTGAGACTGCAGGCATGTTGCCACCATGCGCAGCTAATTTTTTGTATATATATTTTTAGTTGGCCAATTAATTTCTTTCTATTTTTAGTAGAGGTGAGGTCTCGCTCAGGCTGGTTTCGAACTCCTGACCTCAAGCAATCCGCCCACCTCGGCCTCCCAGAGTGCTAGGATTACAGGCGTGAGCCACCGCGCCTGGCCGGAATGTCATCTTTAAAGAACTACAAACAATCCTGTTAAAGTTAACCAAAATATTCATTTAAAAAAAGAGAGAAGGTTAAAAAAAAACATTTTTAGACAAACATAATTCATTTCAAGCATATCTGTACTACAAGAACTGTTTTTAAAGGAAATTCTGTTGGATAATAGGAAATTATTTTAGATGAAAGGATCTGTAGGAGAAAAGGAAGAGCACTAAATATATGGGTAAATATAAAGACCATCTTTTTATTATTTTTATTTATCTATTTAAATATCCTATTTTTAAGAAAACACTATTGGCAGGTTAAAACCAACCAATAACAATGAATTGTAGGGGATAAATTATGAATATTATGGAGTTTATAATTATGTATAGAAATAAAATATATAACAATAAGATCACAAGGGAGGAGGAGAAGGAAGGTATATAGAAGGATATATAGAGTTCATACAGTGTTCAGATAGTGTAACATTTGAAAGTGAACTGTAATAAGAGTTTATGTTGTGATCAAAAATAATGAAGAGCTATAGCTAAAAAGTTTAATAGAAGTGTTTAGGATGGATTACTAAAAATATTTGACTCATTCAAATGAAGGCAGGTAGGAGGAATAGAGGAATAAAAGAAGAAATGGGCAAAAAGAAAACATATACCAAAATGGTAAATTTAAACCTAACTTTATCAATAATTACATTGAATGTAAATGGTTTAATTTAAACTCTCCATTTAAAAGGCACAGGTTCTCAAACTAGATTGTTTTAAAAAGAGCTATAACCAACTATATGCCTATTATAAGAGACACTTAAAAATATTAAGAAACAGACAAGATAGCCAACTAGAGACATTGACAGATCATCCCAAATAGAGGAAGAAGTTTCAGGTGAGAAAGTATAGCCCAGGTGAAATACTGAGGGAAAGTTGCCAGCACCTACCTTACTGGAGATCCCATGAGAAGTGGTGGAGCAGAGAAAGAAGGAGCACAAATATTGGCGGAAACTAACCCCTAAGGGATTCAGAGCCCAACAGAAAAGGTAGGTGGGAGTGTTTACTTTTCTTCCCTCATACTTGTGGTGTTCTATTAGCTTCTAATCTGTCAGATAGCCCTGCCCTGGCAAATCCAAGGGCTGCTGCCACTAGTGAACTGAGAGCTTCTTGGGAGCAGAGCACCAGGTTGCAAGCCTGCATAGGGTTGCTTCCTGTCACCAGGAACCCAAGCTGCGACAGTGGATACCGTATTGCCTGTGCACACACCAAGTGCCTCTATCCTGCTGGGGAATTCACAGCCACTCAAATCTCCCTGCCACTGTGTCCCACATGAACATTCCCCAGCACCCATTTGAACTGTGACAACCACAAAGGAACAGGGAGACACAGGAGAGTAGCATTATTCCCAGAGTTCTGACTTGTGAGGTGGGCTGCCCCAAGAGTATTGGGAAGTGCCATGAATGTTTTTTTAGGACAGAGGAAGGTGGAATGCACACTCTCCTGCACCAGAGAGCCTCTGGCTTATTCAAAGTTGTCTACACCCCTCTCAGTGGGGATGTTCCCAACCATTTGAGGCCTTCTCCTCCTCCTTCCCTCTCCTGCCCACTGCTGCTGAGGCAGCCACAGCTGAAAGGCTGTTTCCACTCAGGACTGACACAGGTGACGATTAAGCCAGGGAACTCAGGAGTGGCTGCCCCACCTCTGACAGAGTGCCTGTCATACCCAGGCTGGCTGTTTCCACTCAGGACCAGGAGGATCCCACGTGGGAAAATTAAGCCAGTGCACTGGGAGCAGCTGCCTGGCCTCTGAAAGAGCACCTGCCACACCACGGTTTCCACGGAGCTTGGGGATCACTCCATTCTCTCTAAAAAGAAGCATCAAGCATTTTTGTTTGCCCCAAGGACAAAAGCTACCAATTCCCCTGAGGGAAAGCACAGCTAGCAGTCCTCTCACCAAGTTGCAAGCTGCCCGTGTCTTGTGTGAGGAGCCTACCCTCCATGGAGGCAAGTCCCCAACATGACCACACCTTCCTTGTTTGAGCATTTTAGCCACAGCCCTTAGCTAGTCTGGTAGCCATGCACATAGTGGGTTGAGCTGCAGCTGGGCCAGGATGGGAGCTGGGAATCTAGGCACTTTTGTGCCCTAGAAGGACAGAGACCACCGTCACTGCCAAGAAAAGGAGGTGTGAACGGTTTGTGTGTCCCACAGCTGCCCATTTTTGCTAATCTGGTCAAGAAGGGCCCGTCCCTCCTGTTTCAGGGTCACAGTGATCCATCCTTCTCCTGCCTGAGCATTCTTTTATACCAGAAGAGCACCCCTGCCCTCACTGTCACAGCCAGTGCCTAAACCCAGGGAGGCTTAAGAGCAAGTTTGCCAGCTTAATCTCAGTCTATTCCCCTGGGACTAAAGCATACTCTCCAGGGGCCTGGGAATTATCTAACCTTATCCACCACTGCTGCCATCTGGACACTTTCCCAGGGATCCGAGAGCCAACCAATCCAAATTGTCAGCAACACCACAGTGGGTACCTACCTGCACAAGCTAAAAGGCCGTACCTGTCCTTCTCTACACCGAGCAGCAGAGTTCTTCCAGAGGAGAACAGATGAACTGCAAAACTATCTGTTTTGAGCTGAGGGAAGATGTGCTAAATGAGAAGGAACCAGCATAAAGACTCTGGCAATATGAAAAAGCAGGCTGTTTCAACACCTCCAAAGGATCATACTAGCTTTCCCACAGTGGACTCCATCCAACAAGAAATTTTTGAAATGTTGAATATAGAATTCAGAATATGGATCACAAATAAGCTCAATGGGGTTGATGAGAAAGTTGAAAACCAACACAAACCAAAAAAATCATTCAGGACATGAATGAAAATTCAATAAAGAGTTAGATACTTTTAAAAAGAACAGAACTTCTGGAAATGCAGGAGTCACTTAAGGAATTTAAAACTACAGTGGAAAGTTTAACAACAGACTAGACCAAGCAGAAGAAAGAATTTTAGACCTTGAAGACAAGCTTTTGAATTAACCCATTTACTCAAAAGTAAAGAGAAAAGAATCAAGAGAAATGAAGAAAGACTCCAAGGAATATGGGATTATGTAAAATGCCCAAACATCAGAACCCTAGGTATCCCTGAGGGAGAAGGAAAAGCAAAAAACATGGAAGACATATTTGAGGGAACAATGGAAGAAAATTTCCCTGATTTTGCTAGATATTTAGACCTAGAGATACAGAAATGCCATTAAACTCCTGGCAGATTTATTGCAAATAGGACATCACCAAGGCACATAGTAATCAGTTTGGCCAAAGTCAAAGTGAAGGATAAAATACTATAAGCTATGAGAGGAAATCATCAAATAGCTTATGAAGGAAAGGAGAGTAGCAGTATTCCCAGAGTTCTGACTTGGGAAGACTAACAGTAGACCTCTCAGCAGAAACCTTACAAGCCGGAAGGTATTGGGGTCCCATCTTCAGTCTTCTTAAATGACATAACTGTCAACCAAGAATTTTGTATCCCATAAAACTAAGTTTCATAAATGAAGGGGAAATAAAGTCTTTCCCAGACAAGCAAACACTAAGGGAATTTCTCACCACTAGTCCTGCCCTACAAGAAATGCTCAAAAGTGCTGTAAACACCAAAAAGAATGGTTAGTACCCAGGAGTGTGAAAACACTTGAAAGTAAAAACTCTCAGCTTTTATAAAGCAGTACGATAAGGGAGAATACAAGCAAGTGGAGAACAATCAACATGTTGACTAGAACAATATCTCACCTAAATGGTCTAAATGCCCTACTTAAAAGAAACCCATTTGACACGTGAAGAGTTTCATAGACTAAAGGTAAAGGGGTGGTAAAAAATATTCCATGCAAATGTAAACCAAAGGTGAGTAGTAGTGGTAGCTATTCTTATGTCAGATAAAATAGACTTTAAATTAACAACAGTAAAAAAAAAATACTCAATATAATAGAGGAAAAGCTAAATTTTCTCAATAAGTGAAGAAAAGTGTTTGACAGAATTCAATACCCATTTATGATTTTTAGAAAACTTTGAGCTAACTAGAAATAAAAAAGTGCTAAACAGCAATTTGATACAGGGAGTCTACAAAAAAAAGCACAAAATCATATTTAGTTGGTGAAACACTGAATACTTTTCACCTGAGATAGGGAACAAATCAAGGATATTTGCTTTCACCACTTATTGGAAGTCTAGACAGTGCAATCATGGAAGAGAAGGAGTAGATAATTAGCTTACGATCTCAAACCCCACCCCAATATTCTCTACTATGGCATCCTTTTTTTCCCCTCATAGTTATTATGTAGACATTTATTTACCTCTCCGTATTGCCAGTCTTTCTCAATAAGCTCCAGGAGGGAGGGACATAGCATGGTATCTGGCTTACAATAAGAATTATAATAAATATTTGGTGTAGGAATTATTAAATTTAATGTTTGGGGAATTTTCTCTTCCCTAGCTTTTTGTTTTCTTGTGGAGAGATGTTCACTAATTTATCCTTAGGAAAAGAGAAGTGAATGATCTCATTGGTGAGTTTAGGAAAAGGAACTAGGTGAGTTTATCTCAGACCATTCCTTTTCTCCTCTTTGATTGCAGAGAGCACACATTATATTCTCTTCTTCTATTTAATAAGCTTCATAGGGCAGCCCACACTTCATGGGAGGTGCTGGTTATGACTGAATGGGTAAATCTGTTTGATTCAGCAGTAAAATAGTATTAGCAAGCTTCTCTGCTCTTAAACCTAATATCTTTTCTCCAACTCAAATTTACTAGTAATGTGGTTTATATTTTCATCTTTAACTCTCTGACTTATGTAACTAAACTCAAGAAGGAAAAAGGACAGGAAGTATTATTTATTAACTCATCTCAAACATTTACTATCTAAAATATTATTTCTGTAAAAAAATCATAGTATTAAATTGCAAACAGCTAGTTAGAAAAAGTTACAACATACAGAACAGAGAACAGGTTGCTATTTTTAAAATATAAGGAGCTATTACAAACTCATAAGAGAAAAAGTAGGTGTAATAGAAAACTAGGGAAACATAAGCTGCAACTCACAAAAAAATAACAATACAAATGACTAGTAATAATAATTGCTGTCATTCATTGAGGTCTTACTATGTACTGTCCTCTGTACTAAACACGTCACATGCATTATCTCATTTAATTCCTTTTTTTTTTTTTTTGAGACAGAGTCTCACTCTGTTGCCTAGGCTAAAGTGCTGTGGTGGCAGATATGGTAGCTCACAGCAACTTCAAACTCCAGGGCTCAAGCTATTCTCTTGCCTCAGCCTCCTGGGTACCTGGGAGTACAGGCACACACCACCATGCCCGGCTAATTTTTTCTATTTTTAATTGTTCGGCTAATTTCTTTCTATTTTTAGTAGAGACAGAGTCTCACTCTTGCTCAGGCTGGTCTCGGACTCCTGAACTCAAGCAATCCTTCTGCCTTGGCCTACCAGAGTGCTAGGATTACAGGCGTGAGCCACCGTGCCTGGTCCATTTAATTCTTTAGCAACCCAATAATATATTAATTTTTTCATCTTACTATAGCAAATCCTGACATAGTTTTTATTATGTGCTAGGCATTCTAAGCACCCTACTTACATACTACCCATTTTATAGATGAAGAAACAGGCATAAAGAGTTGAGAAGTTTGCCTAAGTAGTTGAGCCAGTCTTTGAACTCAGGAAGTCTGACTTAGATCCTGTCTTTTTTAACTGCTACTCTATATTGCTTCACTGTAAAACAAAGAAGTATAATACTTTCTTATTCTCATTTTAATTTTATTTTTTAAATTTCAAAAGTAGTACATGCTTATACTAACATCTGAACAATGCAGCCATGTGTAAAATTAAAAATAGTTCTCTTATTTGCACTCCCAAATTCTCCTGAAAGTTAACAGCTTTTAGTATCTTGGTGTGCATTCTTTAAGATTTTTAAGAAAGGAAAATTTTTAAAATGAGATACTGTTTTTCTCCTAGTAGTTTAGCAGACATTTAAAAAGATCACCAATAAATATTACTGGCAAGTGCCTGGAGAGCAAGCACTTTGATGTACTACTGATGGCAATGCAAATTATGTAGTATAACTAGTAGAAATTTGATAGACTATCAGAATTTTAAATGTGCTTATCTTTGATCTGTCAGTTGTTTTTCAAGGAATTATTTCTAGGAGAAATAGGATAAATGCCCCAAAATGTTTAAGGTGTATCCATAAAGATAAAGATATATACCACAGAGTTTATAATAGCAATTTTTTAAAAACCCACCATTGAGAACAGCCCTTATCTAATCTGTAAGGGTTTGGAGAATTATAATGTGTTACCATATAGTCAGTTAAATAATGGTAGAATTACAGGGGATTTTTTTTTCTTTGTGAGATAAATCAAAGTAGATTTTAGAATTAAAAAAAACTTTACTGCCTCCTTGAAAAATCACCTAGTTCCTTTAAGTCACGGTCTCCTCATTTAAAATCTACATAAGGAGGTGTAAGAACTTATTAATATGGTTTTGTACATGTCCTTAATGCTCTGATTATTACTACCTCCAAATTTCTCACAGTTAACATTTTTTAATAATCAGAAATAAAATATTTACACTTACATACAGAGTACCTCTCAAAGGTTTGTCATAGTCTAGTTCTTAGCATCAGCGGACATAAGTTCAGGTATTCTGACTCTCTGTGAATTCAAGTAAGTCTCTAAATTTTTTAAATAACCTTATTTGCAAAATGGAGATATCAACCAAAGTGCCAAACTCTGAGGGTTGTTTTGAGGGTCAAATGGGATACTGTAAGTATAAGTAATTTTAAGTAAAGTGTGATACAAATGTATTTAGTGTCAGAACTGGTTTTAAACATAGTGCTAGATTATTACCTAGCATAATGTCTGGAATCTAGTGGTTATACATTTGTTATTTACATGTTTTTAAATTGATAAATCGTGTATTTTTCCTGCATATTTGAAGTTTGATTTATGTATAATCCTTTGTCCTGTAGATTTTGAGTTTTTCACTTGTTATGATAGAAAAAAGAATTGTTAAAATTGGTGTACACTTTGCTCCTTTCTCTTGTTTTAGGAATGGAACATTGCTAAACTTTCGATTGAGTATGATTCTGAGCCCTTTGGGAAGGAACGAGATGCAGCTATTAAGAAACTGGCTACTGAAGCTGGAGTAGAAGTCATTGTACGAATTTCACATACATTATATGACCTAGACAAGTAAGTCTTTCTTTTTTCCATTTTTTTATTGTAGGGGAGATACATATAATATTTGCCATCTTAACCATATTAAAGTTTACAGTTCTATGATTAAGTACATAGACAAGTAACTTTTAACCACTGGGACTTTTAAAAAGTTTATAAAATGGAAATAATGACATATAGAATTGTGGGATAATTAAATGAACATGTGTTAAATCCTTAGCATTGTTTTTAATTTTCTATTTTTAGTTATTATGGATATATAATAGTTGCATATATTTATAGGGTACATGTGGATGGTTTGATACAGGCATTATTTAGCTTCTGTGGTTTTTATTCACCCAGTGACAGGCACCAAAATTATAGACACAGTGCAAAAGATTAAAATACTTAGTATTTCAGTTCCAAAATTATTATTAAGACTATTATAAAATTTTTTCCTTGACTACTCTAATTCATCCTGCTGTGGTCTTGCCTTTCTGGGCTCTTAGCATTATTGATTTTATAGTTTTAATGATACATAGCCATAAATTGCCTTGATGTATTTTATATGATTGTCTTGTTATTTTATTTCATATGTATATATCTTGTCTCTCCGTCTGGATTTTAAGTCCAGTTGCAGATTGAATGGAATATAACGTTGCATAGCTGTAGTCCTCTGAGCAATGGCCTAATACCATATTTCCCAAAGTGTATTCCTTGAAACACCAGTCCCTGATAATGCTTTGTCAGATAAAGATTCTGTGGTCAAATTTAAGTTTAGAAAGTGTTATGTGCTATGAGTTTTGGAGGTTCGTAAAATTTGTTAACTTCTTAAAACTATTGGCAAACAGTTGTCCTTATAAGTACTGAAATCATCATTTATGTACCTTTAAAATTATTTTACTTTTTAGTAATTTACACATTTTATCAAGTTAATAAAACTAATTTTGTAAGTAATGTGACAAACTAGTTAATTTTATTTCACATTTCCAAGTGTATCAAAAAATAATGATTTGATTCAGATAATGGCTTTACTTGATATTAAGCTAGAAATTATAACTTCTTTGATAATAAACTTGTCTTCTAGTTTACCAGTTTGCTTAACTTTAGGATAAGGAGGAGGCAAAACAGGATAAGAACAGTTGCTTCTCAGTGGGAGACTCAGTTTTATGCATAAAATTCGTGTTTATTAGATTGAATGTGAATATTTACCATATATATCATATTAAAATGTAACATACAGAAAATATTTTTTCTAAGGTTTTCATTTTGCTACTTATGTAATTAACAGTGTTCAGTAGTATCATTGCAATATCATTACAATCAGTAAAATTTATTATGACCTTATGTATAAATTCAAAATACTACACCAAAGCAAAATTTACTTAAAGCAAAGAGGATAATTTTTATGGTGATTATGATTGATACATCATTACAATGTGGTATAATGAAAAAGACAGTGTATCTGGACTAAGAAAATTTTGATTTGCCATTTGTCACCTATGTGACTATAGTTAACGTTCCTGATAGGCTTCAGTTTTCACATCTATAAAATGATAGGGTTGGAGTTCACCTACAATTCTTTATTGAGGCCCAAAATGCTAATAAACAAGTAACCAGAGTGAAAAAGAATAAACGGCCATAGGCAAAGCTAGTTATTCCTTTTGTTTTTTTTTTTTTGGAAGTATGACTTGATTGAGGCAATTATTGATCAGAAGTAAATTTAAAAGGTACTTAAATGTAAATAATTTGAGGTGTTAGAGCTTATGTGTCCTAAGTATGTGACATAGATACATATGCTGACATGTCTAATGAAGTCATGAGCACAATGGAAAATAGCAAGTAATTGTCCACTACAGTTTTGTAGAATCCTAATTTGTGAAACTTGCTGAAGGAAATAGGGAGATGTAGGTCAAAGGATACAAATTCACAAATATGTAAGATGAACAAACCTAAAAATCTAGTAGTACAACATGAGGACTATAGTTAATAAAATTGTATCATATTTGGGATTTTTGTTAAATAAGTAGATTTTAGCTGCTTTTGTCACACACACATAAAAGCAACTATGTGAGATTATAGATATGTTACTTTGTTTCACTGTAGTAACCATTTGACCTATCTATATGTATCCTATAGCATCATGTTATAAACCTCAAATATACCCAATAAAATTTTTTAAAATAAGACTTGTCGATTACATCTTAATATAATTATCAGCCTAGTTTAGTTTTTACTGATAATTGATAGTTTCTTTGAGCTGGGTCATAACATGTTTTTTACATGGTTTATGCATATTAACTTTTTGTTACTGCCTTCAGGCTAATTTACCCACTTAGTTGTTTTTACTCATGTAACCTAAGGTCCTTAATAGTCTTTGTCTTAAAGATTTGGGTATTTTCATACCATATATTTTTTATACCTAGCAGATGGTCTAGAAGATGAAGAGAATGATTTTTGGACTCTTTAATTATTTTGAACACGTTTCTGGGTCATGTAAGAAGCTAACATTCTCTTAAAAGTCTTAAATGACTAATTTTATTTTCTGGTTTTAAGCCTTTTCAGGCCTTATGAACCAAAATATATTGTCATTTTTTAAATAATAACTGCATTTTACTAACTCTTAAAATAGGATCATAGAACTCAATGGTGGACAACCGCCTCTAACTTATAAAAGATTCCAGACTCTCATCAGCAAAATGGAACCACTAGAGATACCAGTAGAGACAATTACTTCAGAAGTGATAGAAAAGTGCACAACTCCTCTGTCTGATGACCATGATGAGAAATATGGAGTCCCTTCACTGGAAGAGCTAGGTGAGTGTAAACTGCAATCAATGTGGAGCTTAAGAGTTAATAAATCAGTAATCACTCAGAAAATTCCACTTCTAATTTTGCCATGTATTTTGCATTAGTAGGGAAAGAAAGAAAGGGGACAAAAAAGAAGAAAGAAAAGAAACTAAGAAGTGATAAATGTGTACATTATTTATGGGCTCTATTAATATGTGATCTATTGTTATCATCTTAAGGTATATATACTAAAGAGTAGAGATCATGTCATGTCCTCTATACATGAGGGCCTGTTGAGGCCCTTAGTTCATTTTTATGCTACTCTTATAATTTTTCTGAAAAGCTATTTGTTTTCTGAATTATTGTGGTTACATAAAAATTATTTTAGTTTCAGAAGAATGATTGTTTTTTTCTTTTTTCTTTTTTCTTTTTTAGGTTTTGATACAGATGGCTTATCCTCTGCAGTGTGGCCAGGTGGAGAAACTGAAGCACTTACACGTTTGGAAAGGCATTTGGAAAGAAAAGTATGATAATGTTGACCATATAGCCTTGCTCATATTTCCCAAATGTCATTTAAAATAATTTAATTATCTTTTAAAAACAAAGAATAGACTATTAAAAAGGGAGGATTGAGGGAAATAATAAAAATAGCACAACCCTAATTATTTGAAAATTAACACCTATCTCCTCATTTAAATGCCCTTTCCCCTCCTCTTATTATTTCCTCTTTAGCTACTACCATACTACCTCTTCTGTTCTTTCTACCTAAGCTTGTATCTGATTACCATAACTTTGAAGCTAGGATAGAATTCTTCTATTTCATCTTTACTTAGTGTTGAAGAAACAGTTGAAGGTGCTCTCAGCCTTGTGTTGAAAATTTGAAGATAATTAATTTCACATGAGGATAGCTAAACCAAAAGAATGCTCACTTTTTTATCCTGTCTTATTTTTTATTAAAACATGTAATTTGTGGCTAAGATAAGGTTTTATTCCCTAAGAACTATGTAACTTTTTAAAAATCTCAATTTTGAGCACTCTTTTAAAATCAAAAGGCAGTTAATGTAAATTTCTCTGTGTTTTCAGGCTTGGGTGGCAAACTTTGAAAGACCACGAATGAATGCAAATTCCCTCCTTGCAAGCCCTACTGGACTCAGTCCTTATCTTCGATTTGGTTGTTTGTCATGTCGACTATTTTACTTCAAACTAACAGATCTCTACAAAAAGGTATTATCTAAAATTCGAGATTAAGGCCAGGCGTGGTGGCTCATGCCTTTTAATCCTAGCACTCTGGGAGGCTGGGGTGAGAGGATCACTTGAGGTCAGGAGTTTGAGACCAGCCTGAGCAAAAGTGAGACCCTGTCTCTACAAAAACTAGGAAAATTAGCTGGGCCTGGTGGCATGTGCCTGCAGACCCAGCTACTGAGGAGGCTGAGGCAGGAGGATTGCTTGAGTCTAGGAGTTTGAGGTTGCAGTGAGCTATGATGACACCACTGCACTTTAACCAGGGCAACAGAGTGAGACTCTGTCTCCAAAACGGTAAATAAATAAAAATTTAAAAAATAGTAAAATTGGAGCTTAATTTCCAAGATACCTTTAAAGAAATTGCTAATAATACTTCTTTGCTTTTTGATCATAGGTAAAGAAAAACAGTTCCCCTCCTCTTTCTCTTTATGGGCAACTATTATGGCGTGAATTTTTCTATACAGCAGCAACAAATAATCCACGCTTTGATAAAATGGAAGGAAACCCCATCTGTGTTCAAATTCCTTGGGATAAGAATCCTGAGGCTTTAGCCAAATGGGCAGAAGGCCGGACAGGCTTTCCGTGGATTGATGCCATCATGACACAGCTTCGTCAGGAGGGTTGGATTCACCATTTAGCCAGACATGCAGTTGCTTGCTTCCTGACGCGAGGTGACCTGTGGATTAGTTGGGAAGAAGGAATGAAGGTAGGTGTTCTGACTAATATAGCATGGTCTTATTTTGAAGGAATCCTTACTTTATTAAAACAAATCCCAAAAGTTATATATTATATAGATTCATGTGTAGTCTGGTTTTTCAGTAGATAAAACATTTATTCCTCAAAATACAGGCACACTTGTGGAGAGCAGGATGATATAATCAATGGTGAAAACTGGTTAAATTTGATTAACCTAAAGTCATTTCAGTGGTTAAACCAGCATAGCCATTAAGGGAATTATAAGGATTAACACTCTGGATTTATTGGATAGATATTTTTATAAGTGATCATTCTTTTTTTTTTTGAGACAGAGTCTCACTTTGTTCCCCAGGCTAGAGTGAGTGCCGTGGCGTCAGCCTAGCTCACAGCAACCTCAAACTCCTGGGCTCAAGCAATCCTCCTGCCTCAGCCTCCCAAGTAGCTGGGACTACAGGCATGCGCCACCATGCCCGGCTAATTTTTTCTATATGTATTAGTTGGCCAATTAATTTCTTTCTATTTATAGTGGAGACAGGGTCTCGCTCAGGCTGGTTTCGAACTCCTGACCTCGAGCAATCTGCCTGCCTCGGCCTCCCAGAGTGCTAGGATTACAGGCGTGAGCCACTGTGCCCGGCCAAGTGATCATTCTTGTCACAAAAAGGATTCACCCAGGAATTCCTAGAAATAATGAATTCATATTATAAATTTTAAAATAAATCATTTCACCTCACTTCAACACCACAGCTTTTTTGTAATACTTCTAATTATGACAAGGGAAGCATACTACATTTTGTGATATCTTGTGGTTAAACATAATAGGACTTACATACATGTTTTACCTTTCTGGTTATATCATAAATTTTTCCTATCCAAGGACTGTTTCTGATCCTGTATTTTTTTTGCATCTCCTATATTCCCTAGTACACAGTTGGACACAGAGAAAATGTATAGCACACACTTAATGAAAGCATAAAAATCACTTATTTTAATTCTGCTTTCTTTTGGATCAAGGAATTTGAAATTGAAACTATGTAATGCTAGTGTATTTTTTAAAAAGTGCATTTTTATCTGGGTGTGCTTCCTTTATCCAGGACAATCTATTAAGCTTCTAAGTTTTTTTACTTATTTGGTAGTATTTTTGCTTTCTTGAAAGTGGTTTACTGCATTTTTTTCTATCTACTAATATCCTATCTTATCCTTTCAGTCAGTGACTTGAGTAATTTTTTATCCTCTCTCCTCTAGCAAAGGTTAGAACAGTAAATTCTATTCAGAAGTCTACTATATTACCAATATGTTTCTTTCCTTGAAATAGCTCATTATAGAACAGAGCATACACAAAGAAGCTAATTTTGTATTGTTTAATTTTACAGTTCTTTGGTAGATTTTCTTTGCTTTGACTTTTAATCTACAATGACCTCGAAAATGCTTGCTTTGAGAATTATGTTTGTGCAAACTAATTGGTTACTGTTACTTCTGAAGGTATTTGAAGAATTATTGCTTGATGCAGATTGGAGTATAAATGCTGGAAGTTGGATGTGGCTGTCTTGTAGTTCCTTTTTCCAACAGTTTTTTCACTGCTATTGTCCTGCTAGTTTTGGTAGGAGAACAGATCCCAATGGAGACTATATCAGGTAAATCAAGAGTGATTATTATTCAGTTTGGAATAGTTAATCCAAGAAGAACTTTTCACGTTTAAGCAATGCTTAAGGTATTCCCACTCAAGATGGGCAGCAGAGATGAGGAGAAGGGTAAACAGATCATTTAAATGGTATTGATTTGATTTTGGTTACTCATAGCTAGTAGTTCATTATAATTTGCTTATAGTGCATTTTATTAATAATTTTTCTTACTTTTCCCAAAAGGCGTTATTTGCCTGTTCTAAGAGGCTTCCCTGCAAAATATATCTATGATCCCTGGAATGCACCAGAAGGTATCCAAAAGGTAGCCAAATGTTTAATAGGAGTTAATTATCCTAAACCAATGGTGAACCATGCTGAGGCAAGCCGTTTGAATATTGAAAGGATGAAACAGATCTATCAGCAGCTTTCACGATATAGAGGACTAGGTATGTCAGTACCTACCTTTGATTTGTTCTTTTGGCAGCCGTTTACATACCTATCCTTGAATTTGATCTTGATCATAATTTAATAGGAATTTTTGTTGCCCTTTAGGTCTTCTTGCATCAGTACCGTCTAATCCTAATGGGAATGGAGGCTTCATGGAATATTCTCCTGCAGAAAATATTCCAGGTTGTAGCAGCAGTGGAAGTAAGTGAAAAGGAAATTCCTGTACTTAGTAACATAAAGAGATTAATAATCAGATACATTGCTTATTGAACCTCATTGTAATATGTTTTATAAAAATCTATCTTGAAAATTAATAGGTTTTTTGTAAACATGCATATATGTACACTCACACATACCCTCACTCAATCAGTGACATTTTAGAGATGGAAAATATCATTACATGTAGTAGATACTGTCAAGTTAAAGATCTTGCAAACTGAATGAAGAGAGCAATTTTAAAGATAAAATGAAACTCAAATCTTATATTTTCATAATGCTCATTATTTTTTATTCTCTTTAGATACATATCAGCTATAAGGTACTTAATTAAGAAGGTCAGTGACCCTGTGAACATGACCAAGAGATTTATCATACACATGTAATAAGGGCCTCTAGTCCTTTGTGCACATGAATTTTTTCTTACAAAGTCTGGTCTGTGATAGTTTTCTGTATGTTATGTATTTAGTTACCATGTGAATTCTTAATATGTATGATATTAATAATGTCAAGAAGTCAATATGTACTAGGAATTTGAATCATATCAGTTTCCTTTGGCTCTAATTAAAAACAGCCTGAGGCCAAATAATTTGATTAAAAACAAGGCAGCATTTGAGAAATGCTTATTTAAAAATAAAAAGTCAGAAGTTCTAGATTGATATTAAGAATAAAACCTTTTTAAAAAATTGAATCTTTCTGAATTCAGAAATATCCTATATGCTTATGAGAGCAGCATGTATTTTTATCCTCTGAGAATTAATTTCAGAAGCAAATAAAAAGCACTCACATTCTGACTGCCCTACCTTGTGCCCAGTAGTAGGGGATTTTTGCCCATATTCTCACGGTAACCTGAGGGTGGGGTGGGGGTGGTATCTACATTTTATGATTAGAGAAATAATCCTAGAAAGGTTAGGAAACTTAGCCAAGATCCTATAGTTAATAAGTAGTTGAGCTAAGATTCAGATCCAAGTCTGATTAGCCTCAAAGCCCATACTTTTTCCTGCATCATTGGGCCTTTGCAAATGGAATGCTATTGTGTATATATGCGATAAAAGATAAAATATTTTATTACTGGAATGTGATTCTCCCAGCAGTCAAATTTTAATAGTTATCAATGATGGTAGTATACTTCGTAAGTGCTCTTTCTCAGGATCTCCTACAATCTGAAGTAAACTTCAAGCAGACATGATTTCAGAAGTTCTTTCAGATCTCCTATTCATTTCACAGCCTGCCTTATCAGCCCACACATGAGTGTGAGGGACAGAAGCTCTATGAGGCACTAAAATAATACGCAGGTAGCAGAGGGATGAGAACCAGCAGGCCTCAGGTGCCTGGCTAATGGACAGCGATGATATACACTGCTTCTTAGTCCACTCATACCTATATCTCTTTATTTGGAATTATCTTCAAAAGCTAATCATGGTAGCAAGTTAAATAGGGATAATTTTGCTTCACAAATTTATAAACATAAGGTAGGTTATGATGTAATAGAATTAATCTTGAAATATTTTAATCATGTAAAAATTTGCCTGTAATACTTTGTAGCTAGGTTCTATAAGGCTTTCAAAAGATATAGAAGACATAAAAAGCTACATAGAGCTTACAGTCTAAATGGGGGTATGGAGGGGCAACAAAAACATATGAAAAAAGTGACAAATTGTAAGATCCTGCCTCCATGTGCAATAGAAAATGGGGAGATCATTGAGAGCTGAAGGAACTAGAGAAATTTTCTTGAAGCTGGTGGGTTGGGTAGCATGTGGGCAGCCAGATGGAAGAGAAAACATCTTAGACCTGGAAATGGGAGTCATTATGAAAAAATCCTTAAGACTTGGACTATCATATCAAGCATTTCTCTTCTCAGGATTCTGCTCCATTTGAAAGGACTTACATGCTTTTCAAGGATATTTCTTTATGCCCCACACTTACCCTGTCTATGCTTTTATTTTACAATACCTGACAAGGCACATTAAAGGGCAAAATTCTTTATGACTTTTCTTAGGTTTTTAAATGACTAAGGAACATTCATAATCTCTGCAATACAAATTGTATTTTTCTCCTCTTTTTTTTTTTTTGTGCTCAGGAAAGGAATAAGCCATACATAGATATCTTAAAGTACTTTTGTTATAATAAAACAGATTACGATCTGTTTCCTATAGTAATATATTTTAGTTTAATTTTTAGGTTTTTTTTTTTCCTGTTATAAAGTATCTATTTATCCTCAGCATTATTAGTCACTAGGGAAATGCAAATTGAAACCACTAGGGATAGTACTTTGCTCCCACTTAGGGTGACCAACTACCTCAGATTGCCTGGGATTAAGGAGTTTCCTGTAACACAGAATTTTCATTGCTATATCCTGGAAAGTCCAGGCAAACTGGGGCTAGTTGATCACCCTATACCCACTAGTGTGGCTAAAGTAAAAAAGACAACACCAAGTGTTCTGGAGGATAGGGAAAAACTAGAACCCTCATACATTGCTGAGAGGTGAGGTATAAAATAGTACAGCCACTTTGGAAAACACTTTGACTGTTTCTTAAAAAACATAAATTTACTATACAACCCAGAAATTCCATTCCTAAGTGTCTACCCAAAAGAAATGAAAACAAGAGCAGGCTCAGTGTCTCATGCCTGTAATACTATCAGTCTAGGAGGCCAAGACAGGAGGATCGCTTGGGCTCAGGAGTTCAGACCAGCCTGAGCAAAATCAAGACTCTGTCTCTACTAAAAGAAGAAAAATTAGCTAGGCATCATGGTGTGCACATGTAGTCCCAGCTACTTGGGAGGCTGAGGCAGGAGGATCGCTTGAGCCCTGGGAGTTTGAGGTTGCAGTGAGCTACAATGATGCCACCACACTCTAGCCAGGGTGACACAGCAAGACTCTGTCTGAAAAAAGAAAACACATATATCTATACAAAGATGTATAAATCAATGTTTATAGCAGCTTTATGTTTAATGGTCAAAATGTAGTATATCCATACAATGGAATGTTATTCATGAACAAGAACAAAATACTGATATATGCTACAACATTTATGAACCTCAAGCACATTATGTTAAGTTAAAGAAGGCAGACACAGAAGATCACATACTGCATGATTCCATTTATATGAACTATCAGAAAAGGCAAATCTTTAAAGACAAAGTAGATTAGTGGTTACCTTGGGTCTAGGGGTAGGAATGGAGAATGAATGTATAATAAGTGTGAGGGATATTTTTGGCAGGGATAAGAATGTTTCAAAACTGGATTGTGGTGATGGTTACACAACCCTATAAGTTAACTTTGAAAAAATCATTGAATTGTACCTTGAAATAGGTGAATTTTATGGTATTATGAGTTATACCTCAAAGGTGCTTTTAAAAAAACTATTCACTATAGAGAATTTTTTAAAGCTGAGAAAATAGAAAAGAGAAAGAACAAAAATCCAGCAAGACAGTCACTATTAAAATTCTGGTGTATTTCCTTTCAGTATATTTTTATGCAGTTTTTCCCCCACAGTAATTTTTAAGTCAGAATTTTATAAGTGAAAAATTCATTCAGTGCTATTGAAGGCGTAACATGAGGGGATTTCGCAAAACTTTTTAAAAAACAACTGCTTTTAAAGACAAAAAAGGTATTTTCACTCTAGGGTTCCCATCTTGTACACTCTTGACATTTTGAAATTTAACTGCTGTAATAACTGTGAAGACATATGAATATGGGGATTTTCAGTTTGGTGAGTGACTAAGCTAATAACAAGCGAATTGATCAGCAAAGCCTTGTTCTATACTCATTGTCTCTTGCACTGTTATTCCCATGAAAATATAATTTACTACATTTCATAGGTTATAGTGGTATTCATGAATTTAGGGAGTTGGAAGATCTTGAGTAGCTCTCTATCATGTAGCTCTCTAAAGAAATAAAATACCATCTTAAGAAAATTCTCAATATATGTATTGGGCTTATGAATTTCTCTCCTCTTCCCCAAAGGTAATCACTCTCCTGATTCCTAATACTATAGTTTGTTTTGTAACTTTATAGAAATTGAATCATTTAGTCTGTATTCTTTTTTGTGTCTAGCTGCTTTCACTCCATAATTTGAGATCATTCTATTTATGTTTCTATGTATACTCCAAAGGGCATACATCCAAGCAGACAGTGGCCATTCTCATTTTTTATCTTAGTACTGAAGAAAGGAATAGAATTGAACTTGAGAAAATGAAACTAAGGTGACTAGTTTATGATTTATCCTAAGGGCCACCTCTATGAATCTTCCAGTAAAATTGACTGTTTCTTCCTTAGAGGCCCCACTGTGTCCTATACCAACATCCATCCCAATACCTGACAACACTTCTTCATACATTGTGATTTCATTTATCTATCTCCTCTTACTGGCTGTGAACCTCTTGAAGGCAGACCCCATGTCTTAGTAGTATTTGTATCCTTTGTACCTGATATAGTCCCTAGCATAAAGAGGCACTCAGCAAATGTGTAGGATAGAAATAAATAAAATAATGTGTAAGGTATAAATGAATGTGATAATTGAAAATGTTATTTATTGACTTACTGTGATACAATATAAATGACATAAAACCATTTTAACCATTTTTAAGTGACATTAAGTATATTGACATTTGCATGGAGTTTTAAATAGTGTTGTACAGTACTCAGGGGTGGCCCTACTGATGGTAAGACCAGGAGTAGCACCATTCAGTGGTGAATTTGCCATAGTGCAGAGTCTGCCCTTCAGGTTTACAAGTCCAAAAACTGAATGTTTTCAGAATAATTAAAGATGACCATTCTGTGAGTGACAGACTAGAAATTTTAAGATAATGTAAATTAAAATATCAATAGGCAATACCAGTTTATTAATTTATGGTGGAGATATCCATTTCTAACGATGGATGGTCTTATCCCTGATCCAGGGCATCTACTTTCCCAATTTTGAGTACCTAAAAAAGCTGAATTCTTTTATCCAGAGAAACCTGATGAGCACAAAATTAAAATAAAAATAAGCACATAGGCTTGCTCAGGCCATAAGGTAACCTATTCAGGGGCCAGAATTCTCATATTTTTCTATAATCTGGATACACTGACAAAAATCGTTCTCTAAAACTTTTCTGTGTTAGCCATCCTATTCTCCTGTAACATTGTTTGTTTTTTAGAAGAGTTGATGTAATTGCTCAGGCTAGGTAACTGCCACAAAGTCCTACCGTGTTTCCCCGAAAATAAGACAGGGTCTTATATTTATTTCTCCTCAAGAAGACACCCTAGGGCTTATTTTCAGGGCATGTGTTATTTTCCCCTCAAAGCCTCAGCTTGCAGCACGCATAGGATGGCCGGGACCTGACAGGGGGAGCCGACCTTGTTGGTGGGGCTGCCCGCACCTTTCCAGTCACCTCTGGAATAGTAGCTATTACAATGGGGCAGATGAGAAGGGGCTGCTCATCTTCTTTACTGGTCGGCGACGAAATGCATAGGTTGTGCAGATATGCTGCGTAGCCATGCCCATCACTAGGTCTTATTTTTGGGGTAGGGCTTATATTGTGCAAATGCTTAGAAATCCTGCTAGGGCTTATTCTATGGGTAGGTCTTATTTTCGGGGAAACACAGGTATGTGTTCCCCTCGTTGTGTCATTTGAATTGTTTAACTCATCTGGCAGGCCCTCATTCCCTTCTCTGCAAGGAAATATGTTTTGAAGGACTCTAAAGGAGTAGGGAGTATGGAAGAATGGGACAAGAGTGAAAAAGATGTGTATTTCACTGTTGCCCCAGTGTTTTGCCTTTATGGTCAAGTTTCTAATTGTAATCTAGTAAAGAAATTTTTTTTTAGAAAATGATTATCACTGATTGTTCCTCTGAACTGTCAACATTTCTATTAGCCTAAATTTAAGTTTTACAGATTTGAGCATGTGATTTTTGATTCATAGGAAAGTTGAGATTTAGTCTTAAATGCATGTAAAAGTAACCTTGAATACTAAAAATTGGATTTTTAGTCTTAATATTTACATCTTGGATTTGGTTTTAAGTAATTTTACTATGTTTTAAATACTAACAGATTGCGCTCAAGGAAGTGGTATTTTACATTATGCTCATAGCGACAGTCAGCAGACTCACCTATTGAAGCAAGGTAAGAATGAAACATTTCAGCATACTGTTGTTACTTTTCCTATCTCATACTTTTTTTTATTTGTTTTTGGAGACAAGGTTTCGCTCTGTTGCCCAGGTTAGAGTGCAGTGGCTTAATCATAGCTCACCACAACCTCAAGCTCCTGGGCTCAGGCGATCCTCCCGTCTCAGCTTCTCAAAGTTCTAGGATTACAGGCATGAGCCACAGTGCTTGGCCTTAAATGTACATTTTTAAATGTGTAGGAAGAAGCTCCATGGGCACTGGTTTCAGCGGTGGGAAACGCCCTAGTCAGGAAGAGGACACGCAGAGTATTGGTTCTAAAGTCCAGAGGCAGAGCACAAATTAGGTAAATATTTTAGAGCTTTATTTCTTGTTTTAGTAGAGTGTATAATTAACATAAATTAAGATAATTTCCAAAATGGAACTCATCTCTATTTTCAAACCAGAGAATCTTGAGGCATAAATTTGTAAGCAGTTGTTACAGAATCAGTCAATTTTTGGACAAGAGCAGTGCATATGTACTGGACAAATTGTTGGACCTAGTTTTATGGTCATCTGATTTGATGCTCTTTGAATCTGAAAAACTTAAGATTGTATGGTCAAGTTTTTCATTTCTTTACTATGTAATCGTGAGTCTAAAACAATTAAAGTGGTCCTTTTTATTTTAGTGGCATTAATACAGTCTTTTTATGAACTTCCCCCAAACCTTTGCCTCTTAAATGTTTACGAATTTCTTTTATCTGTTGTGATGCTTCTAAACTCTAAATTCTTTCCAGTCTGGAGTAGTTTAAATTTTTTTAAATGCTGGGCTTTTATAAGAAGTATCAAAAAGTCATGCCTGCATTCAGTTTAATTGGATTTAGGATACTATTTTATCATTAAATTAATATGAAATATATTTATGTGGTGTATTTACCAGTTTTTAAAAACTTTTTGTTTCTTCAGTTATCTTAAACTGTTTACATTTTTATCACTTAGTTTTTTATGCCAATCTAATTAGACTGTAGATATGTTGAAGATCAATAAACATTCATCAAATTTTTATCATTTAATTCTTTGCAATCAAGCTTTACTCAGTTTTTTTTCCCTTAAATCACAGAAAACATTCAGGAGGAATACTGTTGCAGCTGAAATTGGTGGGGAGTTCAATACTTTTCAATTAAATTATTTTAAAATGTTCTTCATTGATGGAAAGCAGTTACATTTTGAAATGCATTGTTTCTAATGACATTTCTGTGGTTTTTAACTTTTTAATGAATTTCACATAGGACAAATGGTAATTTGTATATAAAGAACTTGGTAAAAGAATTTGCTTAATGTAAATATAAATAGTTACAATTAGTATAGACCCATCAATATATTTTTGATAATTTTTCATGTATGGTAAAATGTTAAAGTTAACAAACTGATATTCTGATATAAAACTCAAAAGTTTTGAGAGTCAATGTGGGAAAACAGGAGGTTTTTAGACTTTCTTAATAGACTTTGTTAAAATTTTAGGGCAAAATTTTCTTGATGTTGTTTGATCTAACTTTGTACTCTTTGATAATAATGTTTTAGAAAATGTGCATAATCAAAATTGGTAGTTGTAGCCTCTGTTAACACAGATAATGTATGTTTTAAATCTCTATGTACACCAGTTTTGACCCAAACTTATAGAAGATCATGTGTTAAGTTCTCCTTGTCTCCCTTTCTTTGTTCATTTACAGTTAAAGTGACCTTGTTATTAAAGTATATGCAAATATGAAATCTTGTTTAATTTGTGTTGTTTTTTTTCTTTTTTGATTTTGGTAAGGAGGAGACCATCGCTATCTAAGGTATGATTACAAATTATAGAGATAGATTCTGTAAATTCTGTAAACCACATATCATCATTTTGAATGAAGGGACAGCTACCATATATTTAGTAAAACAGTAGTTTTCAAAATTATCTGCAAGAAAGATTTAAAACCAAAGGGAATTTTTCATGTAATGGCACTCGTAACTATGAGTTAGGCAGTATGGGATAACAGGTAAGAGTGTGGGCTCTGGAATCAAATGCCTGTGTCTGGCACTCATTAGCTTTGCGATCTTGGGCAAGTTCTTAACTTCTTTTATGCCTTCTATTTTCTCATCTATAAAATGGGGATGGGCATAGTATCTGTTCCACAGTCCAGTTCCTTGTAAAATGCTCATAGTGGTGCCTGATATGTGATAGGATACTCAATAAATGTTAGCTACAGGGCTGCCATGCTGCATCGCTCCCTGGAATATACAGTGCACAGTCTGCATAGCTGTAAGCCGCAGCTCTGATTAACAGTCATTATTGTTCATACTATTGTTATTACTCCTTTACTGTTTTCTTTTTTTTTTTTTTTTTTTTTTTTTTGAGACAGAGTCTCGCTTTGGTGCCCAGGCTAGAGTGAGTGCCGTGGCATCAGCCTAGCTCACAGCAACCTCAAACTCCTGGGCTCAAGCAATCCTTCTGCCTCAGCCTTCCAAGTAGCTGGGACTACAGGCATGCGCCACCATGCCCAGCTAATTTTTTCTATATATATTAGTTAGCCAATGAATTTCTTTCTATTTATAGTAGAGATGGGGTCTCGCTCTTGCTCAGGCTGGTTTTGAACTCCTGACCTCAAGCAATCCGCCCGCCTCGGCCTCCCAGAGTGCTAGGATTACAGGCGTGAGCCACTGCGCCCGGCCTCCTTTACTGTTTTCTAGTTAGCCTAGTTCTTGCCACTCTAAATTATAACCAGTGGCTTTTCACTTTCTTATCTTCAATAGTGGTAGATACTCAATATGCTAATTCTGTTGAAAGGTAACCAAAGATAAATTTGAGGCAAAAATGCAGAAATAATAACATATTTTAGATGACATGCATTTTAAAAATAGCATGGATAATGAATCAGCAATGATCAATAAATTCCATTACTGAGAAAAAGAAGGAAAAAAAGCCTGTGCCTTATCATTGTTTTTTTCACCACTGTTAAAAAGGAGTAATATTTTAATTGTTTTTCATGATATCTGTACTTCACATCCTGCTCTTTGTCCTGATCGTATTGTACAGAGGTGAGAAATTCATAGATCTGAGATTTACCATCACCATCCCAGTGGGCAAAGATTCCATTTTAATGCAAATAAATAAGCACTGCTGAAAAAGTACATTCTACATTCTTTCAGCATATACACTATTAGATTACTTGTAAATGTAGAAGGATGTTTTTTGTTTTGTTTTTTTTGGGTGTTTTTTAGAGTGCTTTTTCAGTTTGGTCTAAATTATGGTCAAAATGAATCACTGAAAGGGAAATGGAGGTATCAGTCAATGTGCTCCCCTTCAGCAGATGCACTAAGTTTGAATACAATATTCTTCCCCTTACTAGAAAGGTTAATGTTCTAGAAATTCTACCCGTGGTTGAGGGATTTAAGACTCTTTATTCATTCAACAAATACTTACTGAATTCTTACTACCAAAAACTGTGCTAACAACTTGGAAAAAATGGAATTGAGGGACCCAAGCTTTTGAATGAACCTACACAAAGTCCTTATGTTTTTTATATTTTCTTAAAACAGATTAGTGAATCTGAGATATAAAAGAGTTACTTCTACCTTTTTTCTTATGGGGTAGTGACATTTTCTCAGGGGCAAAGCGACTGGAACTCCAAGTTTCCTAAAATGCTGGGAAGGAGAAGGTGTGAAAATGCTAGCTGCAACCCTTGTTGCCATTGGGCACGGCACAAGGTTCCCTGGGAAGCCAGTTCCCATGCTGGCCCGCCTCTTCTGCCCCGCCCCTGCGTCTTGGGGAGGCCACGTAGCCTGGGTCCCCTGTTCTGACTGGCTGTGTTTGGGGTTGCAGGATGTGTCTGCGGCCCACTGGCCTCCCTAGCCCTGATTGGCTATGGGTGAAGGGGCAGGTGGACTGTTCGGCACTTCTGGGGGAAGTCGCTATCAGGTTGGGGCCCAGGCCCTTGGCCTCTGGCTTCGGGAAGACAGAGACCTTGAAGATACTGGCCCGGGAGGGAGGGAGGAAGGAACCAGGGCCCCTGGACTCCTTGTACCTTGCTTGGAGCGGACACTGGCAGGTGAGTCGCCCCTTCCTTTGCTCCTGGAGAAGTGATCCTCACACCAACAACACAGCAGCGGGATCGAGACCCGCCCATAGGGAAACTTGGTGCCCCGCCGGACCCTCAACACCGCCTGCCTGTTATGGGCAGACGCCACTGGACGCCACAGGTCGAAAGTTTCTTCAAAAAAGCAAAGGTCCCCAGGGAGCTTGGCCTCTATCAAAAAAATCCCAAAACAACAAATGCTGGCAAGGATGTGGAGAGACAGGAACACTCTTACACTGCTGGTGGGACTGCAAATTAGTGAAACCTCTGTGGAAAAGAATTTGGAGATACCTGAAAGAGCTAAAAATAGAAATACCATTCCATTTAGCAATAGCACTATTAGGCATCTACCCAAAAGAGCAAAAGATATTATATAATAAAGACATCTACACCCAAATGTTTATGGCAGCACAATTCACCATTGCAAGGATGTGGAAACAGCCCAAGTGCTCGCCAATTCATGAGTGGATTATTAAAATTTGGTATATGTATACAATGGAATATTACTCAATATAAGATACGACAGTGATATAGCACCTCTTATATTTTCCTGGATAGAGCTTGAGCCCATTATCCAAAGTGAGGTATCACAAGATTGGAAGAATAGGCTCCAGTTGTACTCACCATCAAATTGGCACTAACTGATTAACACTATGGTGCTTACATGGTAGTAATATTCTCCAGGGATTTGGGGGTTGTGTGGGGTAAACTCACAACTAATGGACGTGGTGAGCATTGTAGAGGGGAAGGGCATGCCTCTAACCCTCGCTTGGGTGAGGCAAAGACATAAAATGTAACCAAAATGTTTGTACCCTCAAATATCCTGAAATAAAAATTAAAAAAAATAAAATAAATAAAAACCATGGCAAACAAACACAAGCAGAGGTCCCACTTGTTACTGTGTGACCTTTTGATCAGTTCCAGAGATCTTCCTTGGCCCCTCATTTTCCCTTACTTAAAAACATTGGAATTAATTTGAAACTGTCAACAGATCATATTTGTTATAAAACTACTAAGTATAAAAAGTGTGCTTATTACAGAAGTGAATTTCATTCCTAAAAATGCTTAAGAAACATGAAACATCAGAGAAAGGCACACTGTGATTTAGCAAGCATTTATTGAGAGTGTTACTATATGTAGGGCACAGGGCTAAGAGCAGGACTCTGGAGTCAAGCTGTTGGGTTTTAATCCAAAGTCTGTTGTTTAGTAGCTGAGCAACCTTGGGCAAGCTACTTTACCTGCATCTGTTTCCTCATCTTTAAAATGAGTTGTTGTGATGATTTAATGAATTAGTATATGTGAAGAGTTTCTTAGTATTCTAAGTGATTTATGGTATTAACTAATTTAATCTTCACAGTCACCCAGGAAATACTGTCCCCATTTTCCTGATGCCCAAACTGAGGCAGGGAGAGGTGAAGTAACTTCCTCAGTCACAAGTATTGACCAGGAATTAAGCCCAGGCAGTCTGGTTCCAAGAGCCCACAGTTGCAGCCACTACATTAAGTTACCTTATGAACTTGGTTTGTTCCTTCAGTTTCAGTTGGCAAATACTGATTTTGTTACTCTGTGGGCCAAGTTCTTTGCTGAGTACAGAGGATAAAGCAGAACAGCATTCAGTTCCTGCCCTCCTAGTGATTGTCAGTCTAGTACAGGTTGTTCATGGCTAGGCTGCAGAATGTCCACAGATCCTGCTAAAATCATTTGCAAAATGTTGTGGGCATGTGTCTTTTTGGAAAGAGTCTGTGGCTCTCAGGGTTTCAGATGGTCTGTTATATGAAGAAATGTAGTTTTAGCAGAAGAGCTAATGCCTAGCATGATGCCAGACACACAGCTTAAAAAAAAAGATCCTTGCTGGTTGAGTGAATGAAGAACTTATGAAGAGTATGATAAGTGCTACAGTAGGGTCAAGAGCAGGGTGCTATGGAAGAGCACACAGAAAGGTCAACAGTTATGCCATCTGGGTGGAGGGTAGGGAAGCAATTCACTGGAACACTGGCGAACTGTCTCTGTCCTTGTGGAGCGTTGAGACAGAAACAACACATGAACAGCTGCAGCTGTTGTACCATTTGTGTATGACAAATGTAGCAGTCCATGGTGTCATGAAAGCCCATAATGTCCAGGAGGTTTCATTTATTCATGAAGGTAAGAGAAGTTTCCTTGAGAAAGTGACACTTAGACATAGGAGTTAGGGGCATTTTGGGCATGGAGAGTAGCCCAGTCTTCAAAGACCATGTGGTAATAGTAACTGGTAGAACACCAGGGACTGAAAGGAAGTGGATGCAGCTGGTGTAGCAGAGGGAGATCGGGTTTAGGTAGTTAGTGGCAGAGCCCAAAGAGGCCTTGTAGGCCATGGTAAGGCATTTTTATGTTTTATTTTATTTTGTTTTTATCCTAAAATGCCATTGAAAAGTTTATTGCAGGGCAATGACAAGATCACATTTGAAAAGAAGCTGGAGAGAATCCCAAGTGTGTTAACTGAGGCCCTGGAAAAAGACAAGATTTCTGGAGAGAGATTGTAAGGTAAGAAGACCTGCAGGGCAGACAGATAAAGGGTGGTACAGGAAGGAAGGAAGGAGAACCAGGAGAGTAGAGTGTCCTAGAAGTCAAATGAGAGAATTTCAAGGACCAAAGTGGTCAACTGTACTGAAAGCTACAGAGGTGAAAGGAGATAGGAACTAAAACTACTCATTGGCTCTAACCACATGGAAATTATCTTTGTTGGGAGCTATATGTAGGAGAAGAAGAAATGGAGAGAATGCCTAAGAAAGAAGAGCTTAGAGTTCTCAGGCCAGGGTGGTTAGGCTCAGTACAGGAGCAGGGATTACCCATGATAATGAAAGGTGTAACTGTAGGGAAGGGGAGATAGTGGTAGGTATGTTGGTGTGATGAGTTGCTCTCCTTTCTTTGTACAGATAAGAGGCAAAGGCATTGATTGAGAGTTAAGAAGGGAATGAGGGGGCATGGGGAAAGCTGGAGGTGAGTTGAGAAGATTTGAGAGGGGGAGGTATGAAAGAGTGAGTTGACAGGGCTTGTTTGAGGATGGTCTGGCAGAGAGAGCCAAGTATGCAGCAAAGACCAGAAATGAGCCTCCTGGCCCTTTCAGAGAATTGCAAAATAGGGGGATGAGGGATAGAGGCTAGCTGGAGACAAAAGCTACATTTCATATATGGTAAAAGAAGCATCCTAGGTCATGGGGAAGGAAAGGATTGTTCAAAAAATGGTACTCTGTGATAACTGTTGATAAAATCTGTTTAGATTTTCAGCTCACACCTAGAAATTTCAAATTAAAGGAGCTTACTTGTAAAATTCAAACAAAAATATGGATGAAGGCCGGGCCCGGTGGCTCACGCCTGTAATCCTAGCACACTGGGAGGCCGAGGCGGGCGGATTGCTTGAGGTCAGGAGTTCGAAACCAGCCTGAGCAAGAGCGAGACCTCGTCTCTACTATAAATAGAAAGAAATTAATTGGCCAACTAATATACATAGAAAAAATTAGCCGGGCATGGTGGCGCATGCCTGTAGTCCCAGCTACTCGGGAGGCTGAGGCAGCAGGATTGCTTGAGCCTAGGAGTTTGAGGTTGCTGTGAGCTAGGCTGACGCCACGGCACTCACTCTAGCCTGGGCAACAAAGCCAGACTCTGTCTCAAAAAATAAAAAAATAAAATAAATAAAAAACAAAAATATGGATGAATATTTACTAATCATTTAGTGCTTAAAAGCAGTAAGAATCATAAAGCAAAGGGAAACTTCCCTGAACTTCCTTTAACCACTTAAAATTAACCACTTTGTTCTGACACATGCTATAATATGGATTAGCTTTAAAAACATTACACTAAGTGAAATATGCCAGACACAAAGTATGATTCCACTTATATATGAAGTACCCAGGATAGGCAACTTCACAGAGACAGAAAGTAGAAAAGAGGTAACTGGTGGCTGGAGGAGAGAGGGAATGGAGAGTTATTGTTTAACGGGTATATGATTTGTGTTTGGGATGATGAAAAGTTCTGGAAATAGTAGTAAAGGTTGTACAACATTGTGGATGTATTCAGTGCCATGGAATTGTACACTTGAAAATGGTTTAAATGGTAAGTTTTTTGTTATTTATATCTTACCACAGTTTTTTAAAAGTGACTTCTTTGGTATGCTAAAATATGCCATCAACAACTGAAAATGAACTGAAAATATTTCCAAAAATGAGAAGATTGTATTTCTTAATCTATAAAGAATTTAAACAAGTCAGTTTTTTAAAAGCTGAAAGATTGCAGTTTAAAAAGGCAAAAGGTGAGAATAGCTGATTCAGAAAAGGAAATAAAGATGGTCAAGATAATTTATTAATAACAGCTCAGCCTCAAGAATAATAAAGTAAAATAAATCAGTGTTGTATCATTTTCACATATCAAAATGAAAACTAATGAATCACCCATAGTCCTTGTGAGAATGTCATTGAGACAGTTTTTCTTGACATTAAATTTAGCAACTTGGCTTTTCAAATGTTCACACATTTTATCTTCAGGAATTCTATGTCTAGGAATTCATCCTAAAGGAAAAACACAAAATGTGGACAAATATTCAGCATACAGGAATAAATTATAAAATTGTAGTATATCTACAATTGTAGTATATCTACACCAAATACCAACATTTTAAGTGTTTACAGGGCATGCTTAGTGTTTAAAAGAAGCACATAAATTATATATATAAAGTACATTCATTATGTAGAAGTCAAAACATTGTAAAAGCTTTTCACTTTTACAGTCAACTGTATTTGCTAAAGGAAATTTTGTGCTGTATTTTTACTTCCTAGTAGCAAATAAATGTGTGCATAAGCAATAAAATTGACATTTGAGTATAATAATCTAATTAATCAATAATAATTATGATGAGTTCTGATATCTTTTTCTTCTATCTTTTCTCTATTACCTTGATACTAGTAATTTATAAGGGATCTGTGTAGTTTGAATGTATTTGAATAACTGTATTTGCTCATCAGAGAGACAGCAAGACAGATTTTAATTATTCAGACAACTCACCTGAACACATCATAGTTCACCTTGGAGTAAGCAGGAAATGGGAGCAGTCTGTTTTCCTCTTAGCCTCATTGGGCGGGAGCCTGTCTGTCAGTGGGAGTTCCTTGCTATGGTCAATGTATTTCTAATGTTAATGATTTGTCATTTTATTTAACTCCCAGACCAAGCCAACTACTTCATCTGGTGCTTATCCAGACAACAGGATCTGTTCCAACCTTTGAGGAACTCCTGGCTATGTTGGACTTGCGGGGATACAGTGTATTAGTCTCCTGTGTGGTGCCTGCTTAAGAGATTTTAAAGGAAAATTCTTAGTTTTTATAATTTTCACTTTATAGGCTGAATTTCAGAACCATGTGCAAGGCAGCCTTGCTTTATGTATTCTTTATGTCAAAATATGAATTGTCTGTAGGTAGTGAGATTGTGAAAATCTTTTTCTACTTCCTTATACTTTTCAGAATTTGGCAACTTCTTTCCCTAGTGGTCTAGTGATTAGGATTCAGCGCCGTCTCAGAATTTGGCAACTTCTCTGTAATGACTGTGTTGCTTTTATAAGCAGTTATTTTGGAAAACAGAAACATTTGAAATACATTTTTTACTTTTTAGTTAGTCTTTGTAAATAATATACTTCTGTCTAAAATATAATATAAAGTCATATTACTATAAGACTTTTAGCTCTAGAAATTTCCTAGTAATGCCTACCATTCATTGAGTACCACCTATGTGCAAAGTACTTGACATGCATTTGAACCCTCACCTGTAAGGGTTAGATGCTATTCTCTCCATTTTACAGATAGCTGCTATTATTATTAATGCTCATTGAACATTTACGGTGAGGCACTGTTCTAATCACTGTTACCTTCTTTTTCTGAGGCTAGCCAACTGACCCAAAGATTGCCCTGTCAGTAAAAGCCAGGACTTCAGGCAGTTTGACTGCAGAGCCCACATTCTTCCCCAGCATGTGGTACAGATGTGGGACCTGAGCTTGGAGATGTTGCACAGTGAATGGGGAATGGGTTCCCAGCCTAGATCTGTCTGAGCTTCATCATTATGCTGTACTTCCTCCTCCCTGTTAAAACTGATGGTTGGCCCAGACATTTTAAAAAATCTTTAAGCCAGGCATGGTGGCTCATGTCTATAGTCCCAGCTACTCAGGAGGCTGAGGCAGGAGGATCTCTTGAGTCCAGGAGTTCAAGGCTGCAGTGATCTATGATTGTACCACTGCATTCCAGCCTCGGTGACAGAGCGAGACCCTATCTCTTAAAAAA
>VSMD01064546.1:0-12103 GCA_008750895.1 Mirza zaza | reverse complement strand
ATATGCAAATCTATAAATGTAATTCACCATATAAACAGAAGCAAAAGCAAAGACCATATGATCCTCTCAATAGACACAGAGAAAGCATTTGACAAAATTCAACACCCTTTTATGATAAGAACACTCAACAAAATAGGCATAGATGGGGCTTACCTAAAAATGATACAAGCCATATATGACAAACCCGCAGCCAATATCATACTGAATGAGGAAAAATGGAAAGCATTCCCACTTAGAACTGGAAAAAGACAAGGTTGCCCACTATCTCCACTTCTGTTCAACATAGTGCTGGAAGTCCTCACTATAGCAATCAGACAAGAGAAAAGAATTAAGGGCATCCAAATGGGAGCAGAAGAGATCAAACTCACTCTTTGCTGATGACATGATAATATACCTAAAAAACCCCAAGGATTCAACCATGAGACTCCTTGATCTGATAAATGAATTTGGTAATGTCTTGGGATACAAAATCAATACCCAGAAATCAGAGACATTCATATATGCCAAAAACAGTAAAAGTGAGAAACAAATCAAAGACTCAATTCCCTTCAAAATAGCAACAAAGAAAATAAAGTACCTTGGAACATATTTAACTAAGGAGGTAAAAGACCTCTACAGTGAGAACTATGAAACACTGAAGAAGGAAATAGCAGAGGACGTAAACAGATGGAAGAATATACCATTCTCATGGGTCTGCAGAATCAACATTGTTAAAATGTCTATACTACCCAAAGTGACCTACAGAGTCAATGCAATCCCTATCAAAATACAATCATCATTTTTCACAGATATAGAAAAAATAATTTTACATTTCATATGGAACCAGAGAAGACCCCATATAGCAAAATAAATCCTAGGCAATAAAAACAAAATAGGAGGTATCAGTTTATCAGACTTCAAACTATACTACAAGCCTATAGTCATTAAAACAGCTTGGGGCTGGCACAAGAACAGGGACATTGACCAGTGGAACAGAACAGAGAACCCAGATATAAAACCATCCTCATATAGCCAACTAATCTTCGACAAAGCAGGCAAAAACATACACTGGGGAAAAGAATCCTTATTCAATAAATGGTGCTGGGAAAACTGGATAGCCACATGTAGAAGACTGAAACAAGACCCACACCTTTCGCCTCTCACAAAAATCAACTCACGCTGGGTGACAGACTTGAACCTCAGGTGTGAAACTATTACAATTCTAGAGGAAAATGTTGGAAATACTCTTCTAGACATTGGCCTAGGCAAAGAATTTATAAAGAAGACCCCAAAGGCAATCACAACAGCAACAAAAATAAACAAATGGGACCTGATCAAATTAAAAAGCTTCTGTACAGCCAAAGAAACTGTCAAGAGAGCTAACAGACAACCCACAGAATGGGAGAAAATTTTTGCAAGCTACACATCTGATAAAGGGCTGATAACTAGAATCTATTTAGAACTCAGGAAAATCAGCCAGAAAAAAATCAAACAACCCTATCAAAAAATAGGCAAAGGACATGAACAGAAACTTCTCAAAAGAAGATAGAATAATGGCCAACAAACATATGAAAAAATGCTCAACATCTCTAATCATCTGGGAAATGCAAATCAAAACCACAATGAGATCTCACTTAACTCCAGGGAGAATGGCCTTTATCAAAAAATCCCCAAACAACAAATGCTGGCGTGGATGTGGAGAGAGAGGAACACTCCTACACTGATGGTGGGACTGCAAACTAGTTCAACCTCTGTGGAAAGCAATATGGAGATACCTCAAAGCAATACAAGTAGATCTACCATTTGATCCAGCAATTGCACTACTGGGTATCTACCCAAAAGATCAAAAGTCACTTTATGAAAAAGACACCTGTACTCGAATGTTTATAGCAGCACAAATTCAAAATTGCAAAGCTGTGGAAACAACTTAAGTGCCCATCAATTCATGAGTGGATTAATAAAATGTGGTATATGTGTACCATGGAGTACTACTCAGCTTTAAGAAACAATGGTGATATAGCACCTCTAGTATATTCCAGGATATAGCTGGAACCCATTCTACTAAGTGAAGTATCTCAAGAATGGAAAAACAAGCACCACATGTACTCACCAGCAAATTGGTGTTAACAGATCAACACCTAAGTGGACATATAGGAATAACATTTACTGGGTGTCTGGCAGGCAGGAGGGGGGAGGAGGGGATGGGTATATACAACCAGAATGAGTAAGATGTGCAACGTTTGAGGGACTCGCTTGAAGCTCTTACTAGAGGGGGGGCATGGGCAATATATGTAAACTTAACACTTGTACCCCCATAATACGCTAAAATAAACAAAAATTAAAAAAAGAAAAAAAATGAAGTATGACTGTAAACAGCAGTATTCTACACAACTACAAGTCTCTGCTACTCTGACCTATTATCAGATTTTAATTTTTGTATTAAATGGCTTAAGATCAAAATTAGTTTAGACTACTGAAACGATTATGAAGGTATAGTCCATGTACATCTGCATTAGAATCACATAAGATGCTTGTTAAATTTTGAGATTTGGAGAACTTACTCAGACCTAATGAATCAGAATGCCAGGCACAAGGGCCTTGACAACAAAAATGATAACTGAGAATTGCATTTTAGAGAAGTTCCCTAGGTAATTCTTTCACTTCACAATCCCCATCTAGTACAAGAGCCCAGTTATATTCTCTGGCTCCATCAGAGCTCCTGGGATTTGTTTCACCATCATAATAATAAAAATAATAACAACAATAACATTAATAATAATACAGTAATTCTAGAGTCTGAATTGGCATAAGACTTCAGTTCTTCTTTAGAGAGAGAATCTAATTTGTGAACTAAATGAAACTTAGCATTTGTAGGGACCCAGATCCCTGCTGACAAGATTCTGAGTCTAGGAAATACTTAGTGCAGTTAGAATCACTGGAGTAATTACAAGAAAGATTCTGTAATGTTAGTTGTTAGTGTGCAGGAAAGATTTTATCTAGGAGAATAGAGCATAATTACCAAATTGAAAACATAAAAACTCCTCCCAGAAGCAATATGTTAGGTAACTCACTTAGCAACATGTTGCATTTGCATTTTGACTTTGATTATTTATGAGCAAAGTTGGTGTGTGGTTCAGGGACAGGGGGTGGGAGAATAAAATACCTTTCAATTCTTTAGATTGGAGGCAGAGGCCAGCTGTCAAAATTAATATGAGATTCATAGGTTCAGGACCTGACATAAATTAGACTGAGAGGAAGGAGAAATGTTAATGGAAATTGAAAATACATCCCATAGCACCTGTTCTGGGCTTTTTTAATACAGCAGCTATTCCCAGCTGCATCATTATGATGACTTTCTAAGGAGTAAACTTGGCATCTTGAGGTCCTTTTGTGGGAAGAGGGAAGAGGCAAGCTGAGACAAAACATTGTATTTTTACTCTATTGACAGGAGACTGAAACTATGAGTTTTTAAAAATCAGTAAATTATATAAAAAGTTATAAATTAAATCTTTTTCATGCTCAGTGCAAATAAAATATTCAGAATGCTATCTAACATTATTCTAAATGCTTAGTTTTATTTGATGTTAGCTAGGAAGAAAACATTTAAACTTAATCTTTAAAATAAAACATTGATTGGGTCATCATATTTGTATCTGTATGTTTGAGAGACTACCTGTATGACTGTCTCTGCTAGGTAGAATTCCCACAGCTATTTAGGTCCTTGCAAATAAAAATGTCGTGCTTGGACTTGCAGCATCAGCATCTTCTGGGAACTTGTAAAAACGTAGAACTTCAGCCTCTGTCCCCCCTCCCCCCCGACTTGCTGAATCACAATCTATATTTTAATAAAATCTCAGATGATTCAAATGGGCATTAATGTTTTAAAAGCACTTATTTAGGCCATTAAATAAACTGCCTCTTTGATTTGGCTTAAAAATACTTTAAAATTAAGATTTTATTTTGCTAGAGCCCTAGGCAAGTGAACTACTTATTATCCCACAAAATGAAATGATTTTTAGACCTAGAGGGAACTTTGAAATCATTTTATCAAATCCTTCTTTTTATAGATTAGGAACCTAAGAGCTCAAAAGATGGAATGATGAGCCCAAGGTCACTCAGTTATTTCACTGGAGAGGTGAAATGCAAGCTCAGATATCTTGGTTTCTAATTCAAATGTGGAAGGAATGCACGACTCATCTAAAAATAATAAGTGACATTTCAATCATATTTACAGATATTTCATATCAAAAATAAATAAATACAATTTTCTCTCAGAAAAATATATACAATTATATATTTGCTCAGTTTATGCAATAATTGGGTCAAGCTATCATCTGTATGTGGATGGACTTTAAAATTAAATTTCTCTTAACCAGAGACCCTCTCTTCTGCTAAATCTGTTCATCTGGACCACTAGTCTTCTTCCCTCCCAGTCATTTTTATGCCAGTTTGTCCATCTCCAATGAAGATGAGCTCACTAAAATACTGTGAAAACAATAGGTTACCAGCAATAAAGTGGGGAAAGCCCTTTCAAAGGTAGGAGAGCACTGAGACTGCAGACTTAGGTTTTCTTTTGTAATGGTGGTTAACTAATCTTTGAATATTGCTGAGTCAGAGGCAAACCACCAAGCCCAGAACCCTCACTGCAGGGAAAGCCCCACTCTGTTAGGAGAGAGTGACTTCCCCAACACTAAGGAGTCCCAGGGCTAGTGTGCTGCTGAGGGAGCTCAGGGCACGTCACATTTGTATTTTAAATGCTACTCTTTACAAAATGTTGACCAAGCAATACATAAAGTAGCAATTTCAAAATGAAGAAAGAGTTGTAAAGGAGTAGAGATTGATAAATTTTAGGAAATATTTTTTAAAAACATTTATTTAGCTTGATTTGCATTTCCCTGATGATTAGAGATGTTGAGCATTTTTTCATGTTTGTTGGCCATTAGTCTATCTTCTTTTGAATATTTCCTGTTCATGCCCTTTGTCAATTTTTTGATAGGGTTGGTTGATTTTTTTCTTGCTGATTTTCCTAAGTTCTGTATAGATTCTAGTTATCAGCCCTTTATTAGATGTATAGCATGTAAATATTTTATCCCAATTTGTAGGTTGTCTGTTTGCTCTCATGATAGTTTCCACAATGAGATATCACTTATCTCCAGTGAGAATGGCCTTTACCAAAAAGTCCCAAAACAATAAATATTGGCGTGGTTGTGGAGAGACAGGAACACTCTTACACTGCTGGTGGGACTGCAAACTAGTACAACCTCTGTGGAAAGTAATATGGAGATATGTCAAAGAACTCAAAGTAGAACTATAGTTTGATCCAGCAATCTCATTACTGGGCATCTACCCAAAGGAACAAAAGACATTCTATAGAAAAGACATCTGCACTAGAATGTTTATAGCAGCACAATTCACAATTGCAAAAATGTGGAAACAACCCAAATGGCCATCAATACATGAGTGGATTAACAAAATGTATTATATGTATTCCGTGGAGATCTATTCAGTCACAAAAAACAATGGTGATCTAGCACCTCTTATATTATCCTTGATAGAGCTGGAGTCCATTCTATTAAGTGAAGTATGACAAGAATGGAAAAACAAGCACCACATGTACTCACCATCAAATGGTATTAACTAATCAACACTTAAGTGCACATATAATAGTAACATTCACTGAGTGTCAGGCAGGTGGGAGGGCAGAGGAGGAGATGGGTATATTCATACCTAATGGGTGTGATGTGCACCATCTGGGGGATGGACACACTTGAAGCTCTGACCCGGATAGGGCAAAGGCAATATATGTAACCTAAACATTTGTACCCCCATAATATGCTGAAATAAAAAAATTAAAAAAACATTTATTTACCAAATTAAAAAATAGATAAAATTATTAAACATGTTATACTAGAATTCTAAATTCTCTTTGGCACCTAAATCACATGTTAAGGGTAATTTAAGAAAATGAAGATAATTAAGCAGCATACTGATATCTAAATGAGTCATACCTCACTTTCCCTGGCGATTTACCACTGGTCAACTTGACTATCTTTTGATTTTGGTGTTTGGGGACATAGAATTGAAAGTCAGAGAAAGAGAGAGAGGAGATGGAGTGGGGAGAGAGGAATGAGAATGAAAGCCAGAACATGTAAACTGATTTTAAAATTTAAATAAATATGCAAATATGTAATTAAATTATATATTTCCTTTTCTAATGTCCTTTTAAAATTGAATTTGTTTAACTGATGTCATATCCTGTGCATTTTAAAAATCATTTCTGAGTATTATATTCCTCTTTCTGAGTAGTCCAGTGAATACCCAAAATAAAAGATGTCTATAATTGCTGCAAAATATGTCTGAGGCTCAGTACTATATAACGTATTTGTTAGTAAATGCATCAATGGCAAATAAATAGTGAAAATTCCTAGGCAATCTCAGTGTGCAACTTGCATACAGCACACTGCAAACTATTTTTTAGATAGAGATATAGGTGCTCCAAGCATGCCAGTCTACTGTCTGTCCGTGGGTTCCTCTGTATGCATTAAATCTTAGAAACTGGCATGAATTCTCTTTCCACTTTACCTCAGTTAAAATAGTATGTCTTTTCTCCTCCTCATTTTCTATCCCTGGGAGGCTACCAGCCTGAGAGTGGCAGTTTCTCATTGAATCACTCTAAGCTGAAACACAAAATGTATAGTAATGGCCGTCCCATAGCATCTCTCTCAAATATACCTAGAAAGAGGAAATATAAAACCTTTCCATATAAATTATTTTGTGTTACTCTTCTTTTATTGTTGTTGTTTGTACATAGACTCATTTTTTTCCTCTAGAATATAGATGACTTGTTTTTTCTCTATGTTGTAGATGACAATGTGGTTTTCAGAATTAAGCCTCAGAACATAGATGAAAATGAACTTCTGGTTCTAGGAATGTGGAAGAAAAAACAGGAATGTTATGCAAACAATCTAGATATGTGCTATAAAATATAGCAAACATCTTTTACATGTACAGCTAAGTTTGCAAGAAAGATAAATCTCAGATGAAAGGAAATGCAGGGACAACTAAATGCCAAAGCAGTGTAAAGCGAAGCTGATCTTTCCAAGGGAGGCTATGGGTTTTATATCTCTGGGTTTTCTGTTCTGACATTCATGTGTGGACAGCAGAGGAGGCCTTGGTACCTACACAAAATAAAGGATTAATATTGAGAGCTCTATATAGTGTCTGAACTCCTACACCGATTTTGTACAATAGTAATGTAGGAGAAGCTGCCTGTCTCTCCCTGGGCTTGTAGTCTTAAAATTTTGTAACCAGAGGCCTGTGTCTCTCTCTCCCTCTCTCTCTCTCTCTCTCCCCCTCTCTCTCTCTCTCCCTCTCTCTCTCTCTCTCTCTCTCTCACACACACACACACACACACTCAGGAATGATAAATTCAGTCTAATGATTACTTCAACTAAGGAAAGGGAAAGGCAACAGGGTGAGAAATGTAGTTGGTTCTGTACCTTTAAAATTTTTCTTAAAACCAGTATTAGTTAAAGAGGGAGGTAAAAGGGTGGGGGAAGCACATGCAAAGCTCCTGTGGTAGCAGGGCACATTTATGAAATCCCCTGGAGATGAAGGTGAGAATGCAAGAGAGAGACTACAATTGAAGTAGCTGAAGGTTTACAAAGTATGCAAACAGGTGTACAAAAGGCTAAAAACAAGCAAAGTTGCACAAAATGAACAAAATTTGGGAACCAATACATTTGCCCATGGCTAATTACTAACACATTTTTGATGAGTTACTGCATTTCACAAAGTGAAAGATCATCTTACTATTATTTTAAACATGTCTATGACAAAGGACTACATTCATACTAATGTCATATTTTAGCCCAAACATTAGATCCTTGAGCACAGATCCTGGACAATTTTCAAGCCTTACCCTTGCCTTGAACAAGTTGAATACTGTGGTAGGTAGGCTATCTTCCCTAAATATGTCCATTTCTTAATCACCAAAACCTATGGATATATTTCCTTACATAGCAAAAGGGATTTTGCAGATGTGACTAAATTAAGGATAGTGAGATGGGGAGGTCATCTTTGATTATCCAGGTTAGTCCAATGTAATCATAGAGGTTTTAATAAGACGGAGGCATGAGGGCCAGAGTCTGAAAAGGAAACATGACAACGGAAGCAATGGTTAGAGGAAGGCTGCCACAAATCAAAAAGTGCTGGCAGGCTCTAGCAGCTGAAAAAGGCGAAACACTGATTCTCCCCTGGAGCTTTCAGGATAAATACAGCCCTGATGATCAATGTTAGGATAAAAATGTGCATTGTTTTAAGCTACTAAATTTGTGATAATTTGTTACAACAGCTATTGTAAGCTAATACAGGTACCTATCATAAGCTGAATAGAGGGATAAGGGTAAGATAATCGCAAAATTTTTTTTTAATGGATAACGTTGATAAAGACATGCAAGTCCACAGCTTATATAATTCGACAATAAGGAACTGAGCTGTGCTGCCCAATACGCTAGTCACTAGCGACATGACTATTGAGTACTTGAAATGTGACTAGTTTTAACGAGATGGACTGAAAATGAAAAACACATAGTGTATTTAAAAAACTTGGTATGAATAAACAATGTAAAATATCTCATTACTGAATTTATAGCAGTTATATGTTGAAATGGTTATATTTTTGATAGTTATATAAAATATACTACTGAAATAGGTTTCACCAATTTTTTATTTTTTAATGTGGCTACCAGAATATTTAAAATTACATATGTGACTAGCATTAGTTTTCTATTGCACAGTGCTGATGTAGATAGACATTTCCACAACAGCTCCATAATGTAGACATCTCCACACATTCAGAAATTCTATAAACTCAGAGTCAACCTCAAAATGTGATAATGTAGATTAATTAATAAATATGGTTAAACAAATGAGCTTGCGTAAAATATATAAATATGTGTTAGCTCAGGGTGTACATATGAGCATTTTTTTACAAATATTAAAATCACCAAAGTAACCTTCTTTCTGTGATAATCCTATCAGTGACAATTTTGAAGCCAAATGTTCTTTGAAATTATGTATAAAATATGGCTTTCCAATCTCATCTTTTATTTTGCTTATCTGGATATAGAATTATTTTTCCCTTTCCCAGGCTAAAAAAACTTCCATTGGATTAGAATAATGTGTCTGAGAGAATAAAGAATGGTTTAGTTCATCTTGACAAATACTTTGCATTGATTTAATAATGCTCTCTGTCATCTATGTGGCAAGAGAATAAATTGGATACAAATGCAGATCAATGAAATAAATCTGTTAACTGAATACTAGAAATATTAATAGATACGGATTTCAGCAAGTCCTTTAAAATTCCAAGCTTTTAAATCTCAAACAATTGGAATATTTCTAAGGTTATATTTCATAATTACCTAAAGCTTATTAGCCTAAATTATTCTTGCTGCTTAGTAAATTCTGGGATTTTTTTTTTTACTTAATTAGGTAAAGTATAAATGCCCTCCCCCCCAAAATCCTACCATACTTTAGCAATAATTTTGTATAACTGTGTCAGTTTTTAGTGTGAATCATAAAGAAGAAATGAAATGCTATTAGAGGAGAAATAATAAATTACAGTTGCAATCAAATCATAGTTTTAACCTTGAATAAATGACAGGTGGGTTTGAAAGTCATTTCCATGGCAGCCCATTTGTCGATTAAATTCATCTCATCATGAAAATATGGAACCACAATTGTCATTACTCATGTAATGTATGGGAATTCATTCCAAGTGCCATGTCTGTCTTCTTTCTGCATTTATTCCAAATGCATTTAAAGGGCAATGGTTCTGAAAGGATAACTTAGAAATCAGCTTTCAAGTTCTAATTTCATTTGGAAAATCAGATAAAAATCCAAATATCTTTTGTCCTCAAAGTAATTCCAGCAAAGATGACGGCACCACATTTAAAGTCTCTAAGTCTTAATTGAGATTATCATAACATTTTTTTCCTGTTGAAGTAAAAGAAAGAAAATCTTCCACTTTTATTAAAAGGTCTCGAGTATTTTGGTTTGCCTCTGTCATAACCACCAGTAATCCACTACAGAGCAAACTTGGTCCACAAACCAAAAGAACATTTTTTAAATGCCAGTGAATTTTGCTCTGTTTGTTTATTTGCTTTCACTGGGTATGAAAGCAACAAATTTTAACTGTCTTATATCAGGTCTAGTGAATAGTAACAACTTAAATTATATTGATAAGATGAGGAGAACTCATATATCGAGGACAGAAGGCTAAGGGATGAATTTGGGGGCATCATGGTTTTAAAGGGATGGCAGGAAAAGAGGGGTACATACAAGATGTTAAGAAAAAAAGTATCCAAAATATAGAAAGCCCAGAGAAAGAGAGTTGTGTCACAAAAGCCAAAGAACATAACAGCATAGCTGGCTGAAATGTCACAAATTCATCACATAAGATAAACATTAAAAAGGGTCTGTTAGCTTTAAAAAACGATGGTGACATAGCACCTCTTGTATTTTTCTGGATAGAGCTGGAACCCATTCTACTAAGTGAAGTATCTCAAGAATAGAAAAACAAGCACCACATGTATTCACCAGCAAATTGGTATTAACGGATCAATACCTAAGTGGACATATAGGAATAACACTTATTGGGTGTTGGGCAGGTGGGAGGGGGGAGAAGGGGATGGGTATATACAAATACAATGAGTGAGATGTACAGTGTTTGGGGGATGGACACGCGTGAAGCTCTGACTCAAGGGGGATGGGGGGCATGGGCAATATATGTAACCTTAATATTTGTATCCCCATAATATGCTGAAATAAAGAAAAGATCTCTTAGTACTAAAATTTGAAGGTTTCTAATGACCTTACTGACAGAAATTTTGTTGGAAGTTAAAGGGAAGTCAGATTGTGATTAATAAATACAGCATCTTGAAAGCTTTCAGAAGAATGCTTATCTATTTATATAACACATGTATATTTATATAAAATTTGTTGTTAATTTCCAAAATTACAATAGCCACAAAAATACCTATTGTTTCTATTTACTCTTTGCTTCTATTCTATTTTCCTTACAGAAACTCATTCTGAAAAAAATGCAATTGAGCTAGCAACACTTCAATATATTAAGATCCATTTTAGACTTCCCTGCTCCCTTTTCCTTCCATCTACCTCCCCACAAATAAGAAAGTAATGGCAAATTTGGCATAGGAAAGTTAATATAACTCTATATTGGGATATGTGTTGGTTGGTAGAAGGCTGTATAATATTTCTGAGAACAATGTAGGCTTTAAGCTGCTTAATGAAAACTCAATGACAGGCTTCTATCAGTTAAGAAAAGTTCTATAATATTAAATTAAAATTGGAAATATGAACTTGGAACTCTTTATGTTCTAATATATATATATAATCCACTGATACACTCTAGAAACAATTACATCAGTAGCAATAATCTTACCTAGAGACATATCTTGATTTCTAAAATCTTTTCTTCATGTAAAGGAAGTGAAGGTTGGAAGGCTTAAGGATCACTCACTCAGGGAATAAACAGAAGTTTTATTATAGGAGAGGCTTGTGGTTTTATTAGGTAGACAATGAGGAACCTCTGGCTCTCCTGAGGACAAAGGCAGTCATCCCAAGTAATTGTCATGCCTCAGAAAGGAAGGAATGCCTTACCAGTCTGCCAGTCAGAACCAGTCAGAACTTAGTGCACCAACTGCAAAAGAATGCAGAGGATTCCCTAGCCCAGGCCAAGCAGCACAGGTACAATAGGATCTGGAATGTGACCTAGAACAACCTAAGGCTAATTATCATGTCATTAGCTTAAATCTGCATTGTGGTTCACCCTCCCAAATGGGCTTTCAAAGAGGCTCATGGGAAACCCATATGCACAGTAAGACTCAGGTTATATAACATACCTAACATTACATCAAAGTGGTTCGATGGTGATGTTTGAACCACAAGGAGGGCTCAGCCTAGGCAATACGAAACAGGACCCCAGACCATAATCCGGACCCTCCTGTTACAATACAGATTCTGTTCATCACCTGTGGAAAATGCATTTTGCTTTTGCTCTGTAAATCTATATCTTGCTCTTGCTCTGTAAGCCTATCTT
>VSMD01064545.1:0-59902 GCA_008750895.1 Mirza zaza | reverse complement strand
TTCCAGCGGGCACCATTGCTCCTGTCACCGTGTTCCCAGTCCTCACATTCTCTTTTGCTTGACAACTTGTTCTTCTTACATTGTTTACACACCTGTCCTCCGTGAAAAACAGCCCCTTGAGGGCAGACCAGTGAAGCTTAGATGCTTAAGGAATGTTGAAAGATGGATGAATATATAGAAAATAGAGGAGAGAGGGGAGAAGGAGAGGAGAGGAGCAGACAGAAGGTGAAACATATATGGAAAGATGTTAACTGAATCTAGGTGAAGTGTATATGGATATTCATTGAACTATTTTTGCAACTTTTTATTTAGGTTTCTAAAATACAAAGTTGAAGGGGAAATCGTGAAAGATTTTTTGTTTTCCTTTTAAAATTCAAAACATTGCTTTTTAGGCAGATTGGCCTGGGTTCTGACACCTGTCATTCCTGCTCCCCTTCCTTGTCTGGCCTCCTTGGGCCTCTCTGGGTGCTCGTAATGCTGTTCGTGACCAAAGGGCAAAGCCGTAGTCTCTGCCTGCAGGTCTCTTTACCCAAGTTGCTTCCCATCAACTGGGGATCAATTTATAATTAAGAGAAAATTGGATCCCTCTCATTACACATGAGCATCTCTCCTGATATTGCTTGGAAGCCACAATGTATTTCTGAATTTGGGGTAAAGAAGAGGAGGTTGAACTTTGCAGAAAGGAAGCATTGAAACAGTCCTCTGAAAATGTGTGTCCATGTTACAGACAAAAAAAAAATCAAATAAAAAACCCAAAAACTCTCTATGTGTCACTTCTAGGTCCCCCTGCTGGGCATTTGCAGAACAATAGCATCCCAGATCACTTGTAAAAAAAATTCCATATGCTGTGCTCTTTGAAAAGCATAAAAGGTGCATGCTCAAAGCTGTGTCCCTCTGCAGCATGCACTGCTTACACTGTCAAGCTCTGTGATTAGATAAGCACAGTGGGCAAATGTGATTTCAAAACTAAAGCAAAAGTACAAAACAAATACTTCTGTTTTGTTTTATTTTACTTTTTTAAGAAGAAGGCAAAGCCTAGAAGTAAAGACTGCCACACATTCTTTCTGTTTCGTGGGTTGCTTGAAGAAGAGTCACTGCTTCTCAATTGAACGTCTATCCTGTGATTATCCAAGGCTGAGGTGGGACTTTCTGAACTAATAGACCTTTTATCAACATAAAAACAAAAACAAATACGAAGCAGAACTTCCTGACAATGGAATGGGCTATTCCCTGTGACGACACATTCCCTACTAGAAACGGTGTGAATGCTTGGAGAGTGTGTGACAAGCTGGCTGGCTGGCAGGCACAGGGAGAGGTCTGCAGGCTGAGTGTGGACAAACTGGTAAGCTGGATAAACTGGGACCAGAGAAGGGACATTTACATTGAGTGCAGGTTTGGACACGATCACCACCAGATCCCTTTCCATCTAAGATACGGCCAATCAGAAATTCCGAAGAATTCAGTGGAGAATCTAAAGCACGGAATCCATCTGCAGTATCCCAGACTGATGCCATCTCTTCTACGGCCACGGGTATCATTGCTAATAGTGTCCAATCACGTATCAGCATAATTCCCAGTCACAAGGTAGAAATGTGCGAGAGAATCCATGCGTCCTCTGTAGCCCAAGCCTCTCTCCTGAGCTCCAGACTCATCTACTAATTCGCTGCTGTTCGTTTCCACCTGCGTGTCTCACAGCACACCCAAGCCGAACATGATAAATCTGAGCTCATGCTTCCTTCCGCCCTTGCCCGTGCCCTTGGGTTTCTGATTTCCGCAAGTGGCACCTTGTCCCCCACGCCAGACCAGCTGGATGCCTTCTCATTCCCACCTCCCCACATCCATGGTGACCAAGTTCTGTGTGTCCTATAACCTTGCAGTCTCTTGTGTCCGCCCCTTCCTAGCCCTCTTGATATCACTGCTTCATTTCAGGTCTTCAGCATTTGTTCCTTAGACCATTGCAGTGGTCTCCTAACTGGTCTTCTTGCCTCTTTTTCTTTTTCAGTTAAGGTTTTGCTTTGAGGCCAGAGGGATTGCTTTGAGGCCAGAAGGATTCTAAAATATATTTAGGTCTTTAAATATGAAATGTACGAGTTTTAATCAAAAGTGTAGTTTATTATACTCAAATAGGAAGCAGTACAATTAATCAAAGAATATGCCTAAACTATCGACACAGTTTTCTTAATGGTAGCTTGCTTACGCCAGCAGTGAAGAAGCCTGGAGAGTGAGTGGCTATGAAATGGCAAAAGGCATTTTCCACAGGTTATCGAGAATTGAATATTTCTCCTTGCAAGAAATGGTCCACAGTCTGGAAGAAGTGGTAGTTAGTCAGTGCAAGGTCTGGTGAATACAGTAGATGACAGAGTTTCCATGTCCATCTTCTGTATTTTTAGCAGTATTGTTTTTTGCAACATATGGTCTTGCAAGAGGATTGGCCTGTCTCTATTGACCAATCTCACTGCTTAATTGTAAGCTTCCTCATCATTTTGTCCGATTGGTTGTAGTGACATCTACTGTAATCAATTGACCAGGTTTCGTGGAGCCTCAGTGGAGAATACCAGCGCTGGACCACCAAACAGAGACCATTAGCTTATGTTGATGAATATTTGGTTTTGGACTGTGTTTTGGCACTTCATCTGTATCCAGCCATAGTGCCAAATGCTTGCAACTGCCAAAAAGAATCCATTTTTCATCACATGTAACAATATGGTATAGAAATGGTTTACGTTTATGTCATAACAGCAAAGAAAGGCAAGCTTCGAGACAACTTCTGTGCTGACGCTCATTTAATTCATGTGGAGCCCGTCTATCCAGCTTCTTTACTTTGCTGATTTGTTTCAAATGGTCCAATATTGTTTGAATAGTAACGTCAAACCATGCTGCTAATTCCCATGTAAGTTGAGATAGATTCGCTTCCACTACAGCTTTCAGCTCATCATTATCCACCTTGGTCTCATGTCACCCACCTGGCTCATTTTCAAGATTAAAGTTACCAGAATGGATCTTCTCAAACCATTGACGAACATGAACATTCATTAGCCACGTCCTTCCCAAACACTTCATGGATATTTTGAGCTGTCTTTGCTGCATTGGTTCCATGATGGAACTCATATTCAGAATTAACATGGATTTTTTACTTATCCATGGTTTCACGGAAATTGCTTTAAAAAATTTTTGAAAGATAACCACAAGTGAAAATGTGCATTTGGATGACTGAAGATGTACCTTCATAATAAACATAAAACAAGAAGTGTCAAAGTGAAACACCAGAGATATCAACTGTCAAACTTAGTATTTAAGGAAATCAGACATTTCATATTTAATAACCTAAATAAATCAGAGTAAATTATTCCCCTGCTTCTGTGCCCACTATGCCTATCCCATTTTCCACAGGCAAAAGTCCAAACTCCTTAGCACGGCATTCAGTATGATGCACGATCTAGCCCTTGCCTTCCTCTGCATTCTTTTTTTTTTTGTTTTTGTTTGAGGCAGAGTCTCACTTTGTTGCCCAGGCTAGAGTGAGTGCTGTAGCGTCAGCCTTGCTCACAGCAACCTCAATCTCCTGGGCTCAAGTGATCCTCCTGCCTCAGCCTCCTGAGTAGCTGGGACTACAGGCATGCGCCACCATGCCCGGCTAATTTTTTGTATATATATTTTTAGTTGGCCAATTAATTTCTTTCTATTTTATAGTGGAGATGGGGGTCTCGCTCTTGCTCAGGCTGGTTTCGAACTCCTGACCTCGAGGGATCCTCCCGCCTCGGCCTCCCAGAGTGCTAGGATTACAGGTGTGAGCCACCATGCCTGGCCTTCCTCTGCATTCTTAAAGCATACATTCCAGCCATACCAAACCATGCTCAGCTCTCTGAATAGGCCTGCCTCTGTTTTATACCTCTGGGTTCTGCCCCTACTTTTCTGCTTACCTGAAGACCTCTTCCTCCCTGTACGTGTGACAAATAGCTGTTCACCTGGCAAGACTCAGCTTAGGTGTCATTTTCTCTATAATGCTGTTACCCTTGCTCCCCAAGTGGGTGTCTTCCCTACTTGTTGAGCAAAGAGACCTCTATCAAGATATCTGTAATTTTTTATTTCCTTTTTTGACTTACACGTTCACTTCCCCATGGATGTCCAGAAACTTTTTAAACCAGGGACCAACCTTGTCTTACTCATCTTTGATCCTCCACAGTCTAGCACGGTGAGTCATTACATAATGCTTACTCAAAAGGTATTTGTTTGAGTGAACAAATTAGTCTATTATTTAGCTAGTCATGAGATTGCTGTGGGGAAGCATCACTGTCCATCTGGGGCTGTCATACCACCTGTTCATTCTTCACCAGGTGTTACCTGGATGTCCCCTGATCTCACAACCACGTAGTAGTATAGATGTGTCACCTTTACAGGAGCACCCCAAGAGTTCATGTTCTGGTCCCTGTCCATGATTAGCAGGAGGCTCTCTGTCTGCTCAGATTATCCTTCCAATCATTTCCATATAGTGATACCAAGTAGGCAGCTGGATAGCAAGTCCAAAATTCGAAGTATTGGTTGGCACCACTGTTACGGCTGGCTGAAAAGAAGTGGTGATTTAGCTTCACGGCTAACGGTTCAGAAAGTTCTTTTCAAGGTCGTAGGAGTCAGATGTTACCCACGAGAGAATATGGGCTCCTTATGATATTCTGTTTCCTTGTACATCAGGACAGTAAGCATGGGGTAAATTTTGCTGAGCTCTACTGTGGAGGTGAGTCCACATTTTACCCCCTTTAGCACCCACATGCAAGAGAGCTCCACCCAGTTGTCTCACAGCGACTTCAAACCTTGGCATAATTAAAACTGAATATCGTCTCCCTCAACTCCCCCCAAAGAAAATAACCCCACTGTCATAGATGCTTTCTCCTATACCTCCACGAGCAACACCCAGGCCAGACACACAACGTCAATCTCAGTTCCACCTCCCCCTACCACTACCACATGCAGGGGTGACGCAGTCCCGAGGAAACTCCCTTCTTTGTGGGAGTCTGTTTGCTCTTCACCTTCCTTCCCACGCCACTTCCTTTCTTTGCACCATCATCGTTACTTGTGTAGACAAGTAAAACGACCACTTTAACCGTCGTCCTGTTTCTAGTGTTGCCTCTTCTTGTACGGAATTGCCAGTGTCATCTTATAAAATAGGAATCTAAATGTGTCACCTTCTGCTGCAAAACCTCCGGTGATTCCTCCATGGTCTTTAGGTCTATGTGTAGTTCTGCAGTGTCACCTCATAACACTACTCTTTCACCTCGTATGTTGGCCTTGAATGCCTCTAATGCTTAAAACGGGTCATGTTATATCCTATTTCCGAATTCTTCAGTCTGTGCTGCTGCTTCTCATAGAATGCCTTCATGGCAGGACACTTTTGGCTGCAGCTAATAGAAAGTCCAACCCCAAAAGCCCAAACACTCAGAGGATTTATTGACTCACATAAGTCCAGGCATCTGGTAGTTCTAGTGTTGATTAAAGGCAGAAATTCCGTGGTATCATTGACGACAAGTTTACCTTTATTTTTCTACTCTGCTGAACTCTGTGTGGCCTCCTCAGGCTCACTTCCCTCCGGTTTCCAGAATGTCTGCCACAGGTCTTAGCGTCGTGCACAAACGCAACTCCCAGCAGGAGGAGGAAGAGCCCAGCCCATTCCTTCTGGTGCGAGCTCTTTAAGAGTGAGGGAAACTTCTGGAAGCCCTCAAAGAAGAACTTGCCTGTTGTCTTGTTAGTCAGAACGGTATCTCATGCTCATCCCTAAACTCTCACTGGCAAAGGGATTTAACAAAGTCAGCAGTCTGCAGAGGTAGGGGGAGAGAAGGACACTGGATTGAAAATCAAAGCACTGCCGGCATGGAGGAAGGGAGATGCCCGAGGGCTGGCAAACAACAGTGTCTGCTGCTGCCCTCTTTCCCCTTCCTTACCAGGCTAATTCCTGAATCCTCAGCTGAGAAGCCACCTTGGGAGAGACCTCTCTGACCACCTTCCTTCTTTTTGATGCCTTTTGATGACTTAACGTTGCCATAGAAGTTATCCCACCAGACCACAAGTGCCTAGAGGGTGGACTGTCTTTAGTATCCATCACAGTTGCTAGCACATAGTTACAGGCATGTGTGCTAACATTTGTTGAATAAGAAAATAAACGAAAAACCTGAATTGTGTAAGTTAGGGATGACTTTCTGCTTGCAACAGAAACCCAACAACAGAGGTTTAACCAAATGAGGGTTTGTTTTTCTCATGGAACGACTCCAGAGGAAGAGGCACCCAGCTAATAGAGATGCTCTTGCAGTTCATCAAGGGCCCAGGCTGCTTCTAGTGTCTCGCTTTTGTATCCTGAGCATGTGACTACATGTTTTCATGAGCACACGTTGGCTATTCTACCTCCATAGAGTCCATGTTCCAGGCAGGAAGGAGGGCTAAGGGTACAAGGTACTTGTCAACGGAGTCTATGCCTCGTCCTCAGATAAACAGTAGCTGTCTCAGCAGCTCCACCAAGTTGACTTCTGGTTATATCCCATTAGCCAGACCAGGGTCTGGTTTTATGAGGACATTGCCAGCACAAACATTGTCAGGGTTCTGTTAGGGAAAAGAGGCGGCTATATAATGTGCATGCCCTTAGGCAGTATCTGCCCTAGTGACCTCCAAAGAGTCACAAGCTGATTTGCTCTTTATTTGTTGTTTCATCCACCACCTTGAAACAAAATAGCAACCATTAAAGGTTGTCATGTGGAAGTATTGTGTTATATAGAAACCGGCCTTCTAAGAAGGGCTTGTAGCAATTATCCACCACCCTCACTGAGAATATTGAGGAGACAATGTTGAGAAGACTGACGTCCAGAGAGAACTTTTCTTTATTAAGTCTAACTCCCTTAACATTATGGGGCATTTAGTGATTTCAGTGCATATGATCTTGAGGTAAGAGAAATTAGATTTATTAACTTCTTTTTCCAGTCTTACATAACAAAGTCTCCAAAACCAGAAACCGTATTTGCGTGATTTTCTAGATACAATGCTCAGTGGAGAGTCATGGAATGAAGATCTTAATGCAGTCCTTCCTGCTTTCTCTGCCTGGACTTCTTTCTAGAAAGATGCAGGGAAGACAGACTTGCCCGCGTGGTGGCTGCAGTTACCTCTATTCCTGCCTAGATGGCACTCACACATTGATCGGGAAACCAGCTACTGATGATATTAACCGCCTGGTAGAAACTGACAAATTCCTGAGTCAAGGTGGTGAAAAGTTAAATATAGGTGGCTTTCAGACATGGCTGGGCAAATGCATTGGTCAAAGGAGAGGTGGTGAAAACTGGGGACTGGCTGTAAACACATTTGATGATTATATGGAAACTCCCTTGCCGTCTGTTCATTCTGCCTCACAGCAACCACAGCAGGCGAACCAGGAAGCAGACTGGCGGCTCTTACCTGGGCACGCCTGGCCGACCAGCAGCCCTGCCCCAGAGGGTCCAGGGAAACACGCACACCTTGCTCACATCTCCTGAGAGGGTCATGACAGAGGAGACTTAGTCACCGTGTCCGACTTTGCTATTCAGATGGAGAAGGCTTATGTGTTGAGTTGTGTTAGTAATTAGGGATTGGCTTTTAAATTGCTCTTGTAGACATAAACACATATATTATTATTCAATACTTGTGATGTAAAACTCTTGTTCTAACTGGTCAAATTATTTTTGGGCATGCTGGACACTGTTTCTGTGTGGCAGTACAGTAGAGTGGTGAAGAACCTGGGCTTCGGAGTGGGAGAGACCTGGGTTCCAGCTTAGGTTCTGTCACCTGCTGTGTGTAGCCTGGGGCAGATTAGTTAGCCTCTGTGTGCCTCAGAAAAATGAAGGCAATAACAGAACCTACTTCACAGAGTCATGGTGAAGATTGCATGAGGTAATTCTGTGTAAACCACCTAGCACAGTGCTGGGTATATTGTCAGGACTAAAATAAAACTAGTTATTATTATTATTAGTGCCATCTATATAAAGACACGAAAGTAACAGAGGACAACGATGTTAATTAGTTGTCCGCATTCTATACAGACATTTTGTAATCACTTAAGCATGGGCTGTAAAAAGTGTTGGGAGCAAAATGAGAAGTAAAATTTGACAGTAAAACCTAGATTCAAGGTGAAATGGCATTTTAGAAATAAGTAGACTTACTTGGTAGGAAATTGATTTGCAGCAGTACAGACCCCAGAACTACTAAGAAATGAAAAGCAAGTCATGTTAACACCAGCTGCTCTTTGCCTAGTTCTTTGGGTAGCTTTCACCACAGATTCATAGTAGGATTTGTAGACACTTAGGAAAAAACTACTTGGGGTTACGAGTAGGAAAAGAAACCTGTCCCTTTATTAAAGTGCTCCGACGATGCAAAGAGGTGGGTTGTGCTCTGGCGTAGGACAATGGTCCGGAGTGGACGCAGGTGGTCCTAAGGGATGGAATCAAAAGAAGGAACAAAGGAAGGAGGGTTTGGTATTGGACAAATGTATAAATAGAGCAGTATGTGTCTGAGAAAACCCAAGGGGGACAGCAGGCCTGTTTCTTCTCCCCTAACCCCGGTCAGGTCTGGTCACTGTAGTTAGTGCATCAGTGGCTGCCTGTCCATATGGCCCCATATGTTGCACTGACTGGCTGGCATCGCTCCCTGCAGGAAAGCGGCCTAGGCCTGGAGAACATGCAGCGACTTCCCGGTGCGCCCTGTGTTTGCAGGCCCAGGCGACAGTACTGCAGGCAGCTGAGGGTTTCTTTTCCTGCCTGAATTTTCACCCAGGAGAACTGTGCCTGCTCAGAGAGGGTAGAGGGAGCATGGAACAAGGAACAAACAGAAAGCACCTTCAGTTTGGGCTCAGAAGATCCAAGTTCACATCCCATTTCTAACACTTTTAAGTTGTGTATCCATACACAACTTGCTTCTACTCTGAGCTTCGGTCTTCTCATCTGCAAAAGGAAAATAATGATTCTTATAGCACCCGAGGTAGTGTAAGAAGTATAAATTAGCCACAAATTGGAGGCTACAGAGGTGTAACTTTGCTTGTAACTGAGCTCAAATTGCTCACAAGCCCCCCTTTCCACTTGGCAGTGCAGAGGAAGGAAATATGCCTTCTCTCCACCCTTCTAGGTTCCTTGGCTGGGCTATGAATTATATTGACATAAAGCAGATTAACAGGAGAACAACCACATTCATTTAATAATTAGGCACATAGGCATGGGAGTCCCACAGAATATGAGACTTGGAGAGGGGTCAGATAATCGAACCTATATAGCACCCTGAGCTACAGAAAGGAATAGGGGCTTGGGAGTTCTTGAGGTGGTGGCCACACAGTTATGGGAGGGTGAGGGGAGGAAATGTATGGAGAATAAACGTTGTCTTGCTATGCAGATAAAAATTTCTCAGGTAGTAAAAGTTGCCTCTGAGCAACTCTTAGGAGAAGAGGTGACAGCTGTCTGGGCTGGGTCAACCTGTATGCTCTCTCCTGTGATCCCAGGCAATCTTCCTCAGTTAATAAGATTTCCAGGGAAGGGACTCATGACAGCTGAGTTCCTTTTGGAGAACCCATCTTTAGGCAGATAAGGAGATCTCAAGGAAAGCCTCTGCCTCCATCCACTGTTCCCCAAGTGCCTCAGTTCTGAGTGTTCAGCAGCCAGAGCCGCATATTTGGGGTGGCATTCCCTGAACTCCTTCAGTAGACATGATGTGTATTTCCACTCGGTAGACAGGGGCCTGGGGGCTCTGCCTTCCTGTCAATTAAAGTCAGTCACTTCTGGTTTAGAAGTCTGTTTTGGAAAGCTCTCTCCCAGAGCTCCTCCCTCCTCCTTGTCAAAGTTCTTTCTCTTCCCCTTTCTCCACCTGTTCTCCTGGGTAGAGCAGGGTGGGCGAGGAAGCATGCATAGTGCTGGGGTCCCAGGGAAAGAGGGTTTGGTCCCCGTCGTCCTTCCCTGCTGGTTCTTGCTGGCCACGTGAGCCAGAGTTCGTATTGCCTGGTCCTCGGGCTCTCTATGCTCCTCCCCTGCTGTGGTCACGGGTGTCACCCTTGCTCTGCATCACAGCACAGTGGAGGGTGGTGAGCTGCGCGGTCCTCCCAAGTGCCCTGGTGCTCACGGGCGCCCTGCACTGGGTTCCCAGCTCTGGGCCCGCCACCTCATGCCTACATGCCTCCCACAGCCACATGTGGCCTGGGGCACTGTCCCAGCTCCTTTCTCAGCCTACACTCCCCCACACACTGCTGTTTCTTCTCTCTTGTCCTGTGTTTCTGGGGACACCGTGAGGTAGTCTTCCAGCTCCCACTGTCCCATGTGGGAAGGAGGACACAAGCCCCCTTGGCTTCGGGTTCCCGGTGCTCTCTAGAGCACCATTCCCACCCCCTCGTGTTATCCTGGGCTGGGTGTGGGGGGCTACATGAGGAGAAAAGAAAAGGGCCCACGCTTTGCACTTTACCCCCCCCCCCAGTCTCCTCTCCTCCCGCAGTTCTCAAAGGGATCTCGCCCTGCTGTGGGCTGAATTGTGTCCCCACCAAATCCCTAAGTCTGTGATGTGATGGAATTTGGAAGTGGGGCCTTTAGGAGGTGGTGAGGTGTAGAAGAAGAGGTCACGAGGGTGAGGCCCTCATGATGGGATCAGTGCCCTTATAAGAAAAGACAGCAGAGAGCTGCTTTCTCTCTCTGTTTCTTCTCACACCCACCGAGGAAAGGCCATGTGAGGACACAGCAAGAAGGTGGCCATCTGCAAGCCAGAAAGAGAGTCCTCACCAGAAACCACGGCTGCCAGACCTTGATCTGAGACTTCAAGCCCCAGTAGTGAGAAAATAACTTCCATTATTTAAGCCACCCAGCGTGTGGAATTCTGTTACGGCAGCCTGAGCCCCTGTGGTAACACAGTGCCCCGTGCCCTAGCTTGCCGCTTGCCTCTTCTCTGCAGTGCAGCTTCCAGTCATACCCAATGAACTTGCAGGCAAAGCCCTTTCAGGATTCAAAACTAAACTCTTTGATCTGAAGCACCAGCTCTTGTAAGTCAAAAATGTTTGCTGTTAGCCTCTGCGGTCTGAAAGGGGCTTCAGCAACTCATCAGTCATCTCCTTTGTCCTTGGATGCCTCGCTGGTTGGAGAGCCGTGGAGCAACATGGTGTCACCTACCACAAGTAAACAATACGTTGAGTAATAATTGCAAAGCATATTGGTGACATGAGCAGATGTGAAATTGTTTAGTACTGTGCCTAAACAATACTAAGCAATTGTACTAAACAATTGATACTCAGTGACTGTTTCTAAATTTTGACATCGAGTAACAGCTATAAACTTGGGTGTCCTAAAAGACAAACCTAAACTGCACTAAAACAATGGCTTTCTGCTTGTTGGTGGCTTTGTTCCCTGGAGGCATGATATTCAGACGCTCGGGAATATGGACTGTGCAGTTGTAAAGATTCTCTGATGAGAATTTAATGGATAGGTACATTAAAAATTTTGATTATGGTGGTCATTGCCTTCTTGTGTAGTGCCCATCAAGACTGCCTGCTGGCAGCTCCCAGAAAGGAGAAACCCCAGGCATTTCTTCCAGGCGTGGGCGCATTGCAAATGAAACCTTGGTGTCCGCAGTGGGGGAATGCTCTTTAGAATGAAAGAATTGCATGGAAAATAACTTAGAAGAAATGTATTAAATACATTTAAAACCACTCTTCCCTCTCTTGCTCCTCTAGGAAAGAAATTTGGGGGGAAAAAAGAAGAAGAAGGAGTAAAACTTAATGCTTAAGTCAAACAAGGAAGTTTGTGTACATTGCTGTAACTGGATAGCTTTGAAAGGAGGGTGGGATCATCCCTGGCCCAGCACCTGGGGCCTGGCCCCTCTCCCAGCCATGGGGCTCAGGAGCCTGAGGCCCTGCCTGTGACACCTTGCTCTTAAGATACTCTAATTTATAGTTAATGCCTTTTAAGCAAACAAGAGGGAGAAAAAAAATCTGGTTCATATTATGGCAACTTGCAATGAAGGGAAGTCTGGGAGTTCAAAGAAAAAATGTCCCAGGAAAAGCACAGCCCGTTAAAATTCATTCTAAGTGGTCAGGAAGGTAATTGAAAAGAAGGGTTTCTCAGTGCGATGTTGGCAGGCCAGCTTCCCTCCCGCTGCCCCTCTCTCTCCAGTCATCTCTCCCTGACACTAAGGTCATTCCAAAGAGGAACAAAATTAACAAGAATTTGTTACTAAGACATGCTAAATTGACTGAATAAATAACATCCCAAAAGCTGAGTTGAAGGGATCAGGACGGGAGCAATAAATACACTCTCCTTCCAAAGCCAGGAGCCTTTTGGACCCCTCTATGGCTTTGATTTTCAGTATGAATCTTCCCTGGGTTGATTAGAGGCTCCTTTCGCTTCCCACGCCCACCTTTGCTATCCACAAATAACTTCTTCGCCTGCCTACCATTTGAATTTTCTACCATGAGTAAGTTCCTACCTTGTTTCCCTGGGCTAAGGCATGTTTTGTGGCTGTGTGGCTTATTGGAGGTCTGCAGAGCAGGGAAGATGAGGGCCAGGAACTTTGCTTTCCTTCCTTCTGCCCAGCACGGAAGCCTTGAGCCTCTCCAGGCTGGAAGGTTTGCTTGCTTGATGCAGCGGCAACACCACAATGACTAGATCAGAAGGGCTTGGAGTGGAGGCTTGCAGGGAAGTTGGTATTACAGGGCTCATCGTGTGGCAGTGTTTTCTGAGAAGCCCGTGGTTTTTGCTTATACTGGATGTTGATTTGGAGGGGTGGGGGCGTGCAGTTGAAGGAGAGTATCCTTCCCTCCACCAGCCACCCATTAGCCCTGCTGCTTTGTGGATTGGGGGATGGAGGGGCTCGCCTAATAAGTAGCCATCATTTAACCCTCCAGGCAGCTTGTCTCTTCAGCTGCGTCCATCCGTCTATCCGTATGCCATCAGCCCCGTCCCCAGCATCAGGGACTCATTCCTTTGGCCTAAGGAATTGGCCTGTAATCTGTAATAAAAATGCTATTCTCCCCGGTGACATGACAGCAGGCCCAGTGTGAAAGTGAATTTGTGGATGTAATCCGTTCCAGATGAACCCCAATTTGGTTGAGAGGTAGGGGGCAGAAATTAGGAGCAGTGAGGAGGGGGGCAGAAATTTGACACAAGTAGATGCTGAAAGGGAGGTGGGAGGTGTCAAAGACAAAATTGCTCCCTTCACTCTGGTGGCCCTGGATTGAAGCAAGGGGCACAGTTCCGTGTGACTCTTTGTGAGCTTTCCCAGCACTGCTTAGGCATAGGTCCCACTGTTTCTCTTGAGCAGCAGAGACTACTGATCCTGCCCCGCTGAGGTCCGTTTCCTCTCTTTTTCAGCCTGCCAGAGAGTCAAGGGTCACACTCAGCCCAGTTTGACCCACTGGCCTTTTGGAAGGGGCCGCCTTTTATAAGCAAAGTCAGGTTTTGACTCCCTTAATTGGAATCCCTTAGTATGAATGGCAACGTTATTTTGCAGTGTTTGGTTTGGTTATGAGGAAAGAACTTCTCTCTTCCTCTCTTTTCCTCTTGTGGTGTACTTTTGGTTTACTTAAATAAATAGATCGAAAATGTCCCCTGTTGAGTATCCAGAGAGGGCTAAGGCAGCCCACCGCATTTATTCATATATTTTTCCACTCCATACATTCCCCTTCACTTCAGATTTTAAGGCAATCTATTTCTTTTTCCTATGTAATATCTTCCATTTCCAGAAAGAATTTCTGCCAAAAGCAAAAGGAGCTGCCTTAAAATATTGGTAACACAGAGAAGGTGCTTAGGTGATCATACTTGCTGAACTAAAAAGGAATAGCATTGTTTCTGGAATTTTGGGAGTGACAGCCCTGCTGTGCTAACAAGCACATCACTTGGTCACCTCAAAAAAACTTACCAGGTGGATTTTATCATGCTCTCCATTTCACAGATAGGAAAACTAAAGCACACAGCAGTTCGCCCAAGGTCTGGTACCTTAGTGGGTAGCTAAGTTAGGAATCAAAACATACACTGGGGAAAAGAAGCCCTATTCAATAAATGGTGCTGGGAAAACTGGATAGCCACTTGTAGAAGGCTAAAGCATGACCCACACCTTTCACCTCTCACAAAAATCAACTCATGGTAGATAACAGACTTAAACCTAAGGCATGAAACTATAAGAATTCTAGAAGAAAGTATTAGAAAAACTCTCATAGACATTGGCCTAGGGAAATAATTGATGAAGAAGACCCCAAAGGCAATCACAGCAACAACAAAAATAAATAAATAGGACCTGATCAAATTAAAAAGCTTCTGCACAGCCAAGGAAACTATCACAAGGGCAAACACCCTACAGAATGGGAGAAAATATTCACGTGCTACACCTCCAATAAAGTGCTGATAACTAGAATCTATATAGAACTCAGGAAAATCAGCAAGAAAAAAAATCAAACAACCATATCAAAAAGTGGGCAAAGGGCATGAACAGAAACTTTTCAAAACAAGACAGAATAATGGCCAAGAAACATGAAAAAATGCTCAATGTCTCCAATCATCAGGGAAATGCAAATCAAAACCACAATGAGATATCACTTAACTCCAGTGAGAATGGCCTTTATCAAAAGGCCCGAAAACTATAAATTTTGGTATGGATACAGAGAGATAGGAACACTCCTACATTGCTGGTGGGACTGCAAACTAGTACAACCTCTGTGGAAAGCAATATGAAAATAACTCAAAGAGCTACAAGTAAAACTACCATTTGATCCAGCAATCCCATTACTAGGCACATACCCAAAGGAAAAAAAGACATTCTATAAAAAAGACATCTGCAGTCAAATGTTCATGGCAGCAAAAGTCACAATTGCAAACATGTGGAAACAACCCAAGTGCCCATCAATATATGAGTGGATTAATAAAATGTGGCATATATATACCATGAAGTTTTACCCAGCCACAAAAAATCAGTGGGGATCTAGCACCTCTTGTATTATCCTGGATAGAGCTGGAGCCCATTCTACTAAGTGAAGTATACCAAGAATGAAAAAAAAGCACCACGTGTACTCACCATCAAATTGGTATTAACTGATCAACACTTATGTCCACATATAGTAGTGACATTCATGAGGTGTCAGGCAGATGGGGGGTGGGGGAATGGGTATATTCATACCTAATGGGTGTGGTGTGCACCATCTGGGGGATAGACACACTTGAAACTCTGACTTGAGTGGGGCAAAGGTAATATATGTAACCTAAACATTTGTACCTCTGTAATATGCTAAAATTAAAAAAACATCTCAGCAGAGGAACTTTTGAGTCTGAGAGCCTCACGCTGAGGCTGCACTGCTTCCTTCTCGACAATCCCTTATCCTGGAAACTGGAAGAGAGCTGGGGTGGAATGGGGAAGTGAAACAGTAGTAAATGAGGGAAGAGCCTAACTTCTGTTTTGGATTATGGCATGTGGATTCCTTAAGTTTTCACCTCTTTCTGTAGCAGCAGCCAAGAAATTTTCCCTTCAAAATGCCATCCTGGAGCACTTCCATTCTCTAACAAACCCTTGTTATTCTAGCTCAAAATGATAAAATGAGGGTTCTCTGGAATTCCAAGAGCCCCTTCAAGGAGACATCCTAGGGCCAGGGATGGCCGTCCCTCCAGAAGCTGCAGTTTCCCGGCTGCCTTGTGAACGTTGTCTCACTGAGAGGTGAGGCATGGAGTCATGAACATCCATTAGACAAGGATGAAGACCCCACGACGTGCAGAACGCTGTCCTATAAAAAAGCCAGGAAGATGGTGATACAGGTGTTTCCAACCTTGTCCATTCTGCCTGGGGTTAGGACATGAAACTTCATCAATAGAAAAGCAATGCAGACGTTATGCCATGGAATACGGAGTGCTTTGTAATCTGGCCCCTCCCACAGCCCCAGCCTCCTGTCGCCATTCCCGCCCCGCACAGAACCTCAGCCTGTTGTTCTTGGGTCTCGCCAAGCCCATGCTCACCACGGGGGTGACACCTCCTGGAGCCCGCGACCCCGTGACCTCACAGGGCTCACACCTTCACTTCTGTGAAGCTCCTGTTCAGAGAGTCCTCCTCGGACCAGCCTGTCTCCTCCACCCATCTTCTACCACGTACTCTACCCTCTCACACTGCCTAATTTGTCCCTTATCTGCTATTCTTACCCGAGATCTTAGTATTTATTTGGTTACATGTTTATGGCCTGTCTTCCCCACGGCAGGCCCCATGAGCAAAGGGTGTTAGCCCATCTTGCTCACTGTTGGATTTCCAGCACCGCAGCCATGCTTGGCACAGATTTATTAAATGAACAAATGAATTCAGGTGATCTGTGGTGTCAGCAGTCACTAGATCCTTTCCCAGAGGATTCCTGGGCTTTTCCAGTCCTGGGATAAATTATTAAAAGTAAAACAATCCTGTGAAAATGTAATCTTGTTATAATAAAACTATTTATTTATAGGCATTGCGTATTCACATGTATATACATTACATATTTACATTTATATGCATATGGATTGGTTTAATTCTTTACTGACTATGGGTAAATTATTATAATTGTTATTAGTATTTCTTTCACAGATGATGATAAAACTAAAGCTCAGAGAAATTCAGTGAGTTGCCAAAAATCATATAAGCTTCAAACAAATATTTTATGATATAAATACACATGGAAATATGATTTATATATCTATTGTTATGCAGTGGAAAGAGCCTGGGATTTGGAGCCAAAACGTTTATTTTGTCTTAGTTTGCATTTTAGTGTATTTATAGCAATGTTATCAAAGGCTAAACTTTCATATTCTTATCTCTAGAATTAGGATAATCAGTTAAAAGAAAAAAACAAGACTACACTAGGACTACCTGTGACAGTGTATATAAAATAGTTAGAGTCCAGTGTACTTGGTAGGGACTCAGTAAATGTTTGTTGGCTTCTAAACACCTATTTCTTTACCTGTTAAAATACTATGCCTACCTCTGGGTTTTGTTATTAAGCTCAAATAAAGTAAGGTGCCAGAAGTAATTCATGAACAATAAAGCATAATGTAACTGTTAACTGACCCTGTAATTGTCATGTCTCAGAGCGAGTATATATAAACTAAAAAGTTACATAGAATAACTGATGTTATTTCAGAATAACATTTTGGTTTTGTAAAGGTTTAGCTCATTGTGTGCAGCTCTGAACTGGAGAGTAGAAGGTGGGTCAAGACATTCTAGGGAGGTGAGGTATTATTAGGTGAGTAAGCTTTACACTTTTAATTTTTTGGATTGTGTTTCCTCTTAAAGACTATATATACACATTCAGTCTTACACAGCCTGGATCTATATCTTCTCCTCTGCCATACTCAAGTACCTTTTATGGCTCTGAAGTTACCAGCACTCTCTACCTCTGGGTCTGTCTAGGATTTTTCTACTTCAGGCCACACTGATGTCTCTTCTACAAGAAGTGCCGTGGCCTCTTTGTCATGTTCCTTTGGAGCTGTCCCCTTTCTACCCCTTGATCTCTGTGGCCTACAATTCCAATGATAATTTTCTTTCTTGAGCACATTCCTAAAGAATTCCCTAAGGGAGTGGCTTAGAGGTTGAAAGCTAGGCCAATGTTCTGAGCTGACTCAGGCTAATAGAAGAAATAAATCACTTGCCAGCATTCACGAGAATATAGGTAGATAAGCAAGAAAGAGAAGAAATACATGTAGCCTGTATTTTGTTTTAAAGCATGCCACTGGCCCCAGATAACCCCAAGAGTAGATTAAATGGTATATTAAAAGATACTTAAGTATCATGCTATCCTCTCCAAATTAATGGATCAACATACATTTCACATTGAATTTATCGTGCCACTGCCTACCAGCAGGACCGGATGGCATGTGGGCATATTTGCACATTCTAGAAACAGCAGCTTGGTTTATGATACCTCAAGTCCTGAACTCATGTCAATAGCTGATAGTATTGCCCTGGACTCTACAGGAGCTGATTTATCCTGGACCTTTTAAAGTCAACACACACTTTTCAGTATCTGAGTTTTGGCCTTTCTCTCACTGGGCTGTGAGCTATCTATTTACTGACAACAGAACAGGCCTACCTTGTGACAACGATGAGCATTACCTGTTTGAGTGCAGTTGAGCTACATTTAATGTTTAATACAAGGTCACCTTACCTTGCTGGTGTCTGGTCATTGCCACACAGCTTGATAGAACTGTGAGATACCAGAGCACAGTTTGCAGGGGAGACTTACCTAATCATTCATTGCACAGGGAAGTCAGTCCTGGAAGGACCAAATAAAACTTGTGTCTTCTGTGTGGCTGCCTATGTCTCCAGTTCATCATGTCAGTCCTCTTAGTTGGGCCCCTACTATTTAAACACTACAAAGAAAAACTGAATTTTACTAATTGTAGCTCTGTGTTAAGCTCCCTGTATTCATTACCTGTTACTGCATAACAAATTATGTTAAAACTTAGCAATGTAAAAACAATAATAAATATTTATTATCCCACAAAGTTTCTGTAGGTCTAGAATTCAGGAGCAGCTTAACTGGGTGCTTCTGACTTAGGGACTCTCATGAGGCTGTCATCAAGGTGGTAGCTGGGCCTGTAGTCATCTGGAGGCTTAACTGGCACTAGATCTGCTTCTAAGATAGCTCAGTCACATGCCCAGTGAGCTGGTTCTGGCTGTTGGTAGGAGGCCAGATCCTCACTACCTACACCTCTACAGGCTATTTGATGTCTTCACAATATGAAGGCTAGCTTCCCTGGGTGATCCAAGAAAGCACAAGGTAGAAGCCCTATTGAATTTTGTGACTTAGCCTTAGAAGTTATAACACATTGTTACTGCAATCTTATTGGTTACACAGGTCAGAATTATTCAGTGAATTATATAGTGAGGGAACTATAGAAGGACACGAATACTAGTAGACCCTCTTAGAGGTAGACTAGCATAACTTCTATGGCCCTGTAGAACTTTGAATCCTGTTTAGTAGACAATTCCTATAATGTTATTTCAAATAGGGAAGTGAATGTCCTCTTGGGATCTATAGGGTCCATCAGTATTAAATATGGCTACCTAACAATGTCAATATATATGTAGTCCTTTTAAAAGAGGTATTCTTTTCCAAAAATCTAATATGATGTTAGTTAAGAAATAAAAATACCATCCAGAAAAGTCAAGGTTAGCATCCACTTTTGATTGCAATTTCCAGGCAGAATTTTCTTCCACCATAATGAAACCATATGTGGGCACTGTCAGTTTTTTTTTTCCTTCCCTAGTGTCTGCATTGAGAAAAGTTAAACAAACAGATCAAAACTGAACCTCTTCTCACAAAGTTACCATTCATGGGTTGCCATCCTGGAGTGCAGGCCAGGTTCTTTTGTTAGCTGCTGCTGCTTTGAAACCCATGGCCAAGAGTGCCTGGCACGAAGCTTTGTATGTTGGCAAGCCAACCCCAATGAGTTGGAAGCTCCTTCAGAGCAAAGAAACAAGAGAGGAAGCATTGTAAAATCTATGTCTTGTAGCCTTTTAGTTGGAAGGAATCTGAGCGACCCTCTAGGCCTTACTTTCAGTGTTTGCAGGGATATATTGAAATGCTTAAGATGTGATAGGTGATCATCCTGCTTCTGCTCTAATATCTTCAATGAGAAAACATGTACTGCCACTAACTTTGATTGTCAAACAGTTCTCATTTTCTACTGGAGCCAAGTTTTATCTCTACATATCTTATGACCATTGACCCTTAATTTTTCTTTTCTCTGGAGCAAAACCAAATGTGAAATTCCATCAAATATTGATATTTTAAAACCACTCTCATGTGGGTCTCCTTAGTCTATTCCAGGCTAAACATTCTGTGTTTGTTCAGCCTTCTCTTCTAAGATCAGTCTCCAAATCCCTTACTATCTTAGTTTCAAGGTCCATCTGAAAATGTGGTATCCATTCATTTGTGTGACAAGTTATTTGTTGAATGCTGTCTATTGGCAAGGCACTGTACCAGTCCAGATGTCTTAACAGGACAGAGTTGAGGGAGACTGTTTCTTCAAATTGATTTGGATGTTGTGTTTCTATTGATAAAAACAAAGATTACAGTAGTTTTTTGTTTTGTCTTTGCAGCCATGTCAAACATTATTATTTTGGGCTGTGATCAACTAAAATTATCAGTTTTTATTGAAGGGACCGGTTGTCAATTCAGGACTTCCCAATCCTATATTCATGTAATTGATTTTTTTGAACCTAAATGAAAGACTTCACATTTACCTCCATCCAATTCCTTCTTGTTGGTCCAGCTCATTGNTCCAGCTCATTGAAGTCATTTTGATATTTGCTAACTGTTAGATCTTGATTTCGTCATATAATTATTTCTCCCAGCTTTGTGTCATCTGCAGTTTTGGTCAGCATTTTTCTATCTTCATATCCAAGTCACCCACAGTAATGAGGAGAAGAATGGGACCAGCAGCAGAGCCATTTGGCAGGCCCCTGGACATTGCCCTTCCTCCTTCCATCAGCACTCTTTGAGAATAGGTTTTCAGCCAACTTGGAGTTGCCTAAATTATACCATCAGCTGGTCTGCATTTCTCCATCTTGTCCACAAGAATTTCCTGAGAGATTTTGCCAAAAGCCTTGATTAATCAATACATTCTGGGTCTCTGACATTCACAGTTGTCAGTTGTAGTAACCTGCTTCTTGCTCCAGATGAAGAAAGGAAACGGGGCAAGCTGGAGACTCTCGTCTTCTGCTTGAGTTCAGTAGGCACGTAACTCCTGGGTCAGTCTAGGGGACTTCTAAGTTCACAAAGATGTATCTATTGACTGACCCCTTGCCCTGACCCTTTAGAATGGGGGTGGGGGACCTCATTCTTATTAAGTGTTATAACCCTGATTAGACTTCACATCTCAACTCCTAATCAGCTGCTCTTTCTAGCTATCCTGGGTTGCCTTTTAACTTCATTTGTCTGCACTCTGACATGCTTCTACCCTCAGGTTCATGGATCTTCATAATTCAAATTGCCAAATATTTAATTACCTGATGTAAGATCCTATGCAAGATATGGCCATTCCATGTCAGTGCTTTTTAATGCATCCTGTACAGACCTTTAAAACCCCCAAACATGAATCTATGACAAGCACTCCTGCTCAGCTGTGCTCTGTCTTAGTAAATCCTTCAAACTCATGCTTCTTTCCACCATCCTGGTTGTCCAGCCTTATGCATTAGGACTATTTGTTTTGGTCCCATGCCCTGATTGCACATTCCTCCGTGTAGATAGTCTCCTCTGGCTCAGATCTTGTTTCCCATTAGGATGTGACTTCCATTGGGTCAGTCACCAAAGGTAGGATGCACATTGCCCCATCTCCACCCTGGAACCTTCATGGCAGAGCCTACCTTTTACCTGTCAGAAATATTGGAGAGGCAGCATGTAGGTAAGTAGATGAGAAGACTGGGTTCCAGTTCTCAAGTTGCTGGCAATCCAGTATTGTGTATTGCCTGTTAATTTAGAAAGGGTATACTCGTGTTTTCTCCTTGATTTGTAATAGTGAGTCTCAACCATCATTCTCGGTGGTAACAGTGAAAAGATACTCACCCTTGAGGGCCACAATTCAAGGTAACTGTGTCGCCCGCAATCTGTGACTTGGTTTGCAGGCCCTTTAAGTTACAAAAAGCATACCCAACTGGCTTTCCCTAATTTTTTTCATGGGTAATATGGGGCTTTGGTGCTTTTTCCTGGGGCACACTCATTGTCTATTAGTATGGCCTCACCTGGACATTTTCTCCTCTAAAGTTTAAGCTCAAACCTTCTAGATTAGAAATTACTCTGGCGTAATTTGCCCAGTGTTGGGAGATGAATTCATAGAATCCTTATTTATAAGCCTCCCTTATTAGGTAGCAACTTGTTAATAACAGCTACCAACTTGTTATTTGTTCCATGGTCTTCCAAAACTATGACCTTTAATTGGAATAAGAGATAAAAACACCATCTCTTCCCTTAAATCCTCAATTCCCTACTTAGGAAAATAAATCTGTGCATTTTTAATACCAGTTTATTTTCCCTGAATAAGTAGAAATGCACATTTAAGACTTTCCAAATTAAGTAAAATTCATACTTGTGTGTGGCCCTTACCTGCCAGTTATTTTTGTCTTGGTGGGTGAGTGCCTCAATATAGAACTCAGGAAATCTTAGCTGTTAGCCACTGAAATTCTTGAGTAAATGAACCTGTTTCTACTCATTTTCAAATGTATTAATCTCTTCTTGCATTTCACTTTGAAGAAAACAAGGTTTTTATTAATTGAAGCAAGGTCTCCCACAGGATGTGCGTGTGATTGACTCAGTCATTACATAATAGTAATAAACAAATGAGCCCCCTTTGAACTCAGCAGTTTGGGCTCCCACTGCACCTTGGCTGTGATTCCATAGTTTGACACTTGTGCTGCAGTTAATTAGGGTGGCTGCGAGAGGTAGACAGGGCAGAGAAAAGGCAGGATTTAAAAGCTGTTCCTGCTACTTTTTGGGGGGTTTCAAGTCCTTTATGCATTATAAAGCTAATTGATAGATTTATGCCTTATTTTCTCCCTGGCCTCCCTCCTTGGCTTCAGATTTAATGAGCCCAGAGGAAAGCGGACTCATTATTTAAAATCTGGGTGATGTGCATTTGAACTTAAGATTTGTATTTGCCCAGATTTTTTACCTACACGTAAATCAAACTTTATCAGTTAAGTTGTCGGTATTCATCACCCCTGTCGGGAAAAGCTTAATCTAATGGGTTATTTCCCCAAACTTGCTTTGTTGCTTTCTTATTTGCAAAGCATAGGGTACCAGCCGGAGAGAGGAGGGAACTGGAAAGGATGATTTGGTTACTTTCCATCAGTTTTTAAATAGTGGCTCTCAGTCTGTCCCTGGATCTAAGAAAAAAATAATAAAATGAAATGAAATAATAAAAGAAAATAGTGGCAAATAAGAGAGTGCCCATTCTCAGGCACTTGTCTGGGAGGTAGGTGCTAAAGTCTCCTGTGACAGGTGAGGGAAAGACCCAGAGAGAAGGGCCCAGGATGAAATTGCTGCAGGGAAGAGAGTCTGACTCTTTCTCGAGAATTCTAAAGGACATTTCTTCCTTTTCCTCCTTTTCTTCCCTTCTTCCACATAGACATGGGGAATAGAAAGGGAAATAGATGCCTGAGGAGAGGCTGTGCCAGAGAAGCAGGGACAGACCTGGGTCTGCTGCAGACCACGCCCTGCTCCCCAGCTCGTGGTCCCGTCCAGGGAGAACATCCTGGAGGTCAGGTTCTTCGCCTGCACTGAGGCAGAGCCCTCGGGGGTCATCCCTGAGTCTTCCTTCTTCCTGACCCCTGGAGTGTTCACTCGTCCTCTGAATCTGCTCAGATGCTCGTCTTCTTCCCACCCCCTGGTAGGAGCTGCCCTCACCTCTTGCTTAGGTCGCTGCAGTGGGTTGGTGATGGTCCTCCTGCTTCCGGCTGGCTCAGCTCTGACCCACCCTCTGCGCTGGAGCCGGGGCTGTCTTCCTGTATGACACTGTTCTCTCAGACTCCTCTGAGTAAATCTGGGGGACTCTGTCCTCGTGGCCCCTGAGATGAAATCCCCACCCCCTAACAAGCCTCGGAGGCCTTTCCAGGCCTAGCCTCTGCTCACCTCCCAGTCCCCCGCTCTTGCCTCATGCGGCCCCATCCCAGCCACACTGGACAGGACATGTGCTCTCCTGCCTCTGGGCCTAATGCCCCAAGGGCTCTGGTCTCAGCTAGGAGGTAGCTTCCACAAAGGAGCCATCCCTGTCCAGACCTTTAGTCAGGTGTCCCTCTGAGGAATTGCCCTCACATTTGTAACCCACATTCCAAAAGGGGGTGCCCCCCCAGCTCTCCCTCAAGTCTTATTTAATTCAAATGGAAAGGCCTAGAAGCTGCAAAGCATTTCGCATGGTTTCCAGGGATTTCCAGCGTTTGCTTTTTCTGCCTCTCCACTTCTGCCACCTCATGTGCTACGTTGGTCTCTGTCCTTGTCAGTCAAGTCCCCAAATCCAGTTTTGGATTGACTCACTTTACTGAAGATTAGGATGATCAAGAGAGGTGTAGGGGAGGAAAAACATCTTTTCCTCTCCCATTCTAGGTTCATGGCTAAAGCCCCTATAACAAAAGACAGATTAATAAGAGAACGACATACAAATTCATGTAAGTTTTATGTGACACTGGAGCCTTCATAAGGAAGTGAATACCTGAAGAAGTGGCCAAGCCTATGTATTGTTATGGTTTGACGAAGAGTGGACAGTCATGGAGAAACATGATATGGCAAAAATTAGTTAGTGGTGATGGTTGCATAACTATGAAATACTAAAATTCACTACATTGTAGACTTTTAAAGGGTAAATTTTATGGTACAAGAATTATATCTCAATATAATTGTTATAAAAATCAAGGGGTGGCATATGACAAGTTATGGAGGTAAATCCCAAATAAAACAGGTAAATTTTTTTAAAAAAGAGTGTGATCTAGTGGTTATAAACTAGGGGAAACGTAGCAAGGCTTGTTGGTTCAGATTTGTCTCTGTGTCCCTGTGTCTTCAGAGACAAGGGTGCTCCTTTCCTTTGGGTGTAGGGTCGGCACCTCCTGCCCTGCCTAATTTGACATGTGATTAGGCTCCCTCCCGGCCTTACATTCGACCTGAGAAATTGTTTGAGTATTTTTCTCAAATACTTACAGCTCACTTCCAGAAAGGATTCTGCTAAATAAACTTTTTCCCATCTTATAAGCCATGTGAACTTCTCCGTGTCGTGCACTGCCCAGGCCCTGCGGGGTGGTGGCGGGTCTGGGGGACTGGTTTCCACACACACGTCACAGGTGCAGGTCACGATTTCAGACTTCCCGCCTCGCAGAATGCAACTTGCAGGTTCACGAGTCAGCAGGGCAGTGATCAAGCAATGGAAGAAAGGCCATGGCGTGGCTGCCCAGTCCTGCAGTCCCACGGACACACGCCGATGGCTGCTCTCAAGGCTGAGAAGCTGCCAACCAACTCCTTCCGATGCACAGGTGGTATTTATCTGCCAAGCAGCACCCCATGAATACATTTCACCATATATGTGTTCAGCTTATCCTCAACACATCTGCATCGAATATCTTTTTGGAAGACTGCCCTTTTTTGGGAAGAAGGCAGGAAATTCAGGGTCTGGTTATCTCCCTCACTGTGGTCTCCACTACACTGGTCTCGCTCATTGTTGTGTCCTTCCTTAGTGTCTCGTGTCACGCCTGACACAGACCAGGCTTTCCCTCAACATTTCTTTATGAATAGGTGAATGAACACCATGTGCTACATGATGAATATACAAAGATAATTGAGACAATCTAGTGGGGGAATGATATATAAATTGTTAGATTATAGAAGAAAGTGAGCAGTATACACACAGTGCAGAAATGTCCAGGCTGGATTTTGGCATTATAAATAGGTGTTCACTAGGCATATGGAAGTAGAGATGGAGGTGTTCAAGGCAGAGAAACCAATTTGTGCAAAGGCGTAAAGGCATGAAACAATCTCATGTGTTCAAGCAATGAATATAAGAGGTTCCCTACCTTAAGTACCTTGTAGTTTATAAAGTAGTTTTTTTGTAAAAACAAACTTCTCATTTTTTTTCCTAGAAGTGATTTATAATTGCTACTAATTTATCAGAGTCAGAGCTTTGATTTAGAATGATGATTTGCATGCAAGGGTTATGGAAGAGAATCTGGTAGTTTGTCAGAGTTCTATGCACTCCCCACCTGGTAGAACCAGTAAAACCAAACATTTTTATTTCCTTCCCTAGAGGTGCTACTTGGAGCCATGTGAATGATGCACTTCAGTGGTCTCAATGTAAAGGTCTTGTAAAACCCAAGTAATAACTGTGGCTAGAAAATAACAGTACCAACAATAACTGCTAACCTTTCTAAGGCAGAGAGTATAATTCTAAGCATTTCACATGTGTTGACTGATTTAGTTTTCCTGATGGCTGTATGAGGAGGGACTAGTATTATCCCTATTTCATAGAAGAAGAAACTGACTGACAGAGATCCAGTTTACAAAGCTAAGTGGCTCAGGCAGGATTTTAAACTCTTGTATACAGTTCAAAAGTTTTATAGTATATTTAAAGTTATTAGAATGTCGTTTTATTTTTTGTTGTCTTTTGTTTCTTTTTTCAGCTTTTCTGCCAAGCAGACATAAAACCAAAGAGAACTTTCTAGTTTTCAGATAGCCCCTTGTGCCTTGACAGCTTGGTGTGTTCTTGCACCTTCCTGGACATTTGCCGCCCTCCTCCCATCCTGTCCCTGCTCACACCCCGCCCCAGGCCAGCTGCCCCTGGACACGAGCATGCCGTCCCCTGCAAGGAAAGGGTCAGAGCTGAGCACTAGGGCAGGCAGGTGGAGGTGTCTGAAGGTCAGACCCTCGGAGGGTGGGGCGGGTGATGGAGCTCCCACAATGTTTGTCATCTCTGAGATGCTCGATGGGCTCAGTCCTTTCTGTTTTTTCCCTGAGACCAGAATTTGCTGCTCTCACCTCCATCCAACGGCCCACCTTCCTCAGCTAGGCCAGCCCCGAGGTGGCGCGCTGAGTCCCAAGTAGACAGTCGCCCCTCAGAGGCCCTCCAGCCACACTCTCTGTCCCCCTTCTCTGTGCCCTTACCATCCTATCGCTCGGTCAGACATGCATGGAGAAGTTTCCCAGTGGTCAGCGGCAGGCTGCCCTGCTCAGGCGTGCCTGGCATCACACCTGGGCTCAGCCACTCACTCAGTTTATTACCTTAGACACATCCCCGAAACAGTTTATTCTTCAGTTTTCTTATCCATAAAACAGGGTAATGACACCTCCCTTATACCATGTGGTCAAGAGGATTCGAGTCACATCATGCCCAGCGCTCTGCCAGCATTGGCTGTGGAGGTAGCTGTGCAGAGGCTCAGAGCCTAGGCCCTGGAGTCACACGGTGGGTTTTAATCCCAGCTTGGCCACTGTCTACCCATGCATTCTCCTCTGTAAAATGGAAACAACTGGATCTATACTCCAGGATTGTTGTCATATTCATGATTATAAACCTGATATAGTCAAAGTGCTTAGAATGCTACCCAGCACATAGTAGGTCTTCAATAAATATTAACCACTCTTTTTATCATTGATTATCACCGACATCATTGAGAGTTAATCCATTCTAAAGTATTATACTGAGTGTATAATTACTAAGGAGCAGGGATCCTTTCCAACACGGCTCGGACTGTCCCTGTAACCTTTAGTTCTGCTCTCACTCACGGCTCCTCGTTAGAACTCCCTCTGCTGAAGGTTTCCTTGCTCTTCTTGGTGACCAGAGGCTTGGCTTCCCTAACAGGCAGAGTTCCATAGCAGACAGACGAGGATTGGCCTGCCTTAGGAATTTTCCTTCATTCCAAGATGAATGTTCCAGAAACAACCTCTCTCTCAGAGCATCTTTGGAAGTCCTATTCACTGACCTGCAGGGAAATGGGACCTTGGTTTGAAGAGAGGCTGGTTTCGCAGGAGGCTGACTGCACGTTATTCTCATAAAGCACATGTCATCTTAATTGAAACTGTGTGAGTGGTAAACTTCACATTCTAAATTTAGAGAAACTTGCTTGGGGAGGAAATTTAACCTTTGAAACAGCGGAGGAGGCAGTGTGGGTTGTGTCATGTAGCTCTGGCAGGCAGAGTACCTGAGCTGTGCAGGCAGACGCGTTGCAGATGCCGTGAATGGTGAGGTCTGTTTTGAATAGCGCATTTTCAGGTGTCTTTTAAAAATTTCTTAATGTTACTCAGTCTTTCTGCAGTTTTTATGGAGTGTATTCCACTTTGTGAATCTTAGACTGTTCATTCAATATTATTTTAAGAGCCACTATGTTTTCTCCAGGCCACACCCCACCTGGGACTCTGAGCACTGAATTACTGAGAGTTGTTATTGTTCCCGAACCTTCAAATCCACCAGGCAACCTGTTAGTAGATGATTATTCACTCAGTAACAGGAGCAGCCTTGGCACTAATGTGTAACATGCCCATATCATTGCAAGGAAGGTGGTCTCACCAACCCTACGCAGAGAAAAGAGGCAAGAAACATTCCCTCCCATCGCCACTGCTCCTGCAGGAGGAGGTGGGGCAGCAAGGACCCTGCCCTCAGTTTTAGGGGCGCCGCTGAAAACCTGGAGTGGTTTGAATGGGGCAGCCAAGTCCCCATGCACGCTGTGTGATACAGAGATGTGCAAGCCACCACCAGTTGAAGACTCTCATCAGAAGTGGCCAGCACAATGCAGAATAACCTGGGACATTCTTACTTACCACCCAGGCCAATTAAATTGGAACTTCCAGGGTGGCCTGTGTGGTAGTTTTCAAAGCTTCCCAGGGTCTCACTGTGCTGGACCTTGCTGGGCAGTCACTTGACGCTCACTCCTCACTAGCCCTCTGGTCAGGTGTACCCATAGCCCCTCCGACCTCGTCCCTGGTCAGGCTTTACCCATTCGGGGAATCCCAGTGGTCCCAGTCTGCTCCCCAGAGGCAGAGGCAGCCACTGCTCATAGCTTCTTGTTCCCTTGCAGGAATATTCTACATTATATGCACACGGGTGGGAGTATTACAGTACGCATTGTCTGGCATCTTGCTACCTTATCCTCTCTCACGACTGCAGAGTGCTCCATGGCTTCCTGCAACCAGCCCACAGTTGTACCAGATATTTTCCTCCTGTCCCTGCAGATCCATCAGCCACCCTCTTTCCCCTGCTCTCTGTCTGCTGGCGGCCGCTCTGCATGGATTACATCATCAGACCTCCTTTCCTTCAGGATTCACGTTGTGTTCAGCCCAACATGAGATGGGAGGAGCGAGGAGAGGGAGTTACTAACTGTGACTCTGGGTAAATTTCTTAATCTTGATGGGCCTCAGTTTCTTAATCTATAAAATGGGGTTTAGATCATAGTGTTTTATGATGACCAAGTAAGGTAATGCATGCAGTGGAGTATTAATACTTAGCAAAGGACTTGAGCCATTACTGACATTCCACACATGGTAGCTCAGACTGTCATTTGTCCCACTGTCTCTCTGTTCCTGGTACTCAGCTGCCCTTGGCTCCCTTCATGCAGCTTCCAGTGTTCCACACCGGCAGCTGCTCTAGAACATTCTAGAGCAGCTTGTCTTCAAGGAAGCCTCCAGGTCCGAAGCGATAGCTACGGCTCAGTATGATTCTCTTTTAGCATCTCTAGAAGGGAGCTTAGGGCAGAGTCATTGCCTAACCCTCTGCTGGGCAGTTGTTCCACTAGTTTAAGAAACTGTTGAAACATTTTCTTTCAGGAAAGTGTGCTTTAGATGGAGCCTAGCTGCCCCATCAGTCCCCTGGGCAAACATCTAGTAACTTCTTTTCTATAGGGTGATCATGAGCGAGCTCCAGGTGGCATCCTCCCCTTGGGAGTAGGGAGAGCTCTGCATTTCTTCCCAGCAATATACACACTCTGGTTTCTAGGGAACTTGGCCATGCCCGCTCTTGCCTACATACATCACCCACAGCCCATGTACAAATTAGGTCCCCTAAATAGCACTGTAAGAGAAACCAAGGTAAACAGACAAGCAGTTCATAATAGGGATCCTGGCTTACAAAAGGACATTTCAGACAGCAGAGCCCTGGCATCAACGCATTGAGAAGAGGCGAGCGCTCCACTCACCTCCTTCACACGTGCATGGAGTGGGCCAGAGCCAGCTGTGCGAGGGCGTGACACCACTGGGTCCCATTGGACATGGCCTCTTTGTTCTGTTAAATGTGGAGTTGAACAGGAGCATAAACTGACAGCTAGTAAAGCTGTGAGCATATGTGCGCAAAACGCCACTTAGGACGCTTAGAAGTGGCCTAGAGGAGCCCGAGGTAGAGGAAGTGGATGTGCTGCCCAGCGGGCATGGGTATTGAATTTATTTCCCCCAGGGTCGGCTCTTTTCCCATTGTTTCAGCCTCCACCTTCATGCTCAGGACTCGCCAGTCCTCAGCCTCCCTTGGACTCCATCCCTCACCCTCCCCACCACACCCACGCCCAGGGAGGTCCTCACTTGAACAGAGCGTTCTGCAGCTTAAAAAAAAATCATTACAAGCAATCACTCTGCTTGCTCCCAGGTCTGGCCCTGGATCGGGGGTGAAGCAGCAGAGCTGTGTGCCCACGTCAAATGCTTCTGGTCCCCAGGGATGCGGGGGTTGGAGGCTGAGAGCAACTGTTGCCGTCTGTGTGCAAAGCTTTCCTTGAAGATGTTGCCTGTTACATTCCACAGTGGCCTCTCAATGGGACCCATGGAAGGAGCTTCACTCAGATCTGGCTGAGTAGGATTAGCTGTCTTGGTCCCCAGGGAGTGTCTGCTCTGCCCAGATGAATGCTATGTCACGTTACTGCCCACACCAGAAAAGCCACGTCTCACCTCCAGCAAGTACATGAGCACGTACCTGCTAGAGGTATGCTACCTCCACTCCTGGCTTTCTTGAGTCTTCATTTACTTATTCTAATTTACATTATCTGGTATTATGATATGTATTTATTTAAGCATTCTTTAAAGTGGGACATAACATATACAGAATTATATCCACCGTTCTCATGTTTTTATAAATGAACCCATGCATACACTATTGTAAAAATATACTTATTAAGCAGAAAGATGTAACTTTTTGTAGACAGCCTAATTTGGTGGACTCTATCCAAAAGATGAACAAAGTCAAAGTAACAGCACTAAAAAAATAGCTAAAAAATAGTGCAACACTGTGAAGAGATTTAGATCTTAAATCTTAATTGGAGAGGATTTCAGTTGAAATTTAGTTGAAACCCAGGTAGAAAGAATTTCAATTGTAGGTAGCAAGCAAAATTCCAGTCCCTTTTATGTGGCTTAAATCACACCTATGCTGAGTGCAATTATGTGACATGTAACAAAAAATATTGAGGACCGTGTTTCTGATAATGGGAAGACCATGGCAACCAAATGAGTGATTGCAAGGGACAAGAAACTTCTGGGCCTTTTTCAGACAATGGGCAGGGTGGCAAAGTGTTCTGAGAACCTGTTCCTCAGGGGCTTCCCTAATGGGCCATTAGACTATTTGCTAGTTAACAGAGATGAAAGTTTTGTCATTTTTCTGCAAGTGAACAGGTCTTTAATATTTCCTGAAACCACGGGTCTGCTTTGTGTCCTATAACTGAAGCAACTATAATCCGTAACACCAGAGAGCAGTGGGCCCCCGATAGAGCAATGACAGTCTAGGGGAACAGAAACACCTGCGGGAAAATTAGGCAGAGCCGTTTTTTGCAGGCCTTGTCTGGGAGCTGTAAATGCTAGCTGATCGCTGGTGGCTTTTCTTTCCCTTCCTTCCTTCTTTCTTTCTTTTCTTTTTTTTAGGTCAGATGTTTTCAATGACTCCCCTGTACCTGATGGACATATTTTGCACAGATTCCCAGTAGACTTAAATTACATTCTCCGTGTCCATTTGTTCATGTTGTTTATCATGTTCACAGCTTCTGTTTCTGATGCCAAGCCTTAGTTCTTTTAATTGGGTAACCTTTGCCTTTCCCTGACACTAATGAAATTATTTTTATTAGAGTCTGCAGTTTCCTAATCATTGCTTCTGGATTTGGGGTTTTATGGGTAGATCAAGGAGAAACCATCAAGAGTCAGAGGCAGGAGAGAAGGTTAACTCAACCTTTGGGAGCCCGTAGGAGCACTAATTCAGATATGCTGCTCAAAGTCCGAAGCAAAGACTTTTCATTAGTTGATATAATAAACGGACAAGTTTGGGGAATAAACAGGCTGGGCTGTTTTTTGTAAGTTGATGGGGAGTTAGTTTAATTTTTGAGCATACTTCAGCTGTTAGTTGCCAGATTTTGAAAAAACATACCTTTCACTTGTTAGGAGAAGGTTTGAAAAAAACTTTTTCCTATTCCAGGCCAATGATACCTGGCAACTGGCAGCCAGAACTCGCTATAAGTTTTCATTGTTTTTTCAAATGAAATAACTATTATTTTCATTCTGACTTAAAATTGCTGAGTTTATTTTTTAATGCAAAAAACAGACATTCAGAAAGAAGGAAGTGGAAATATTTATATTCTTCCCACTCCGAGAGAAACTGTTAACATTTGGCATATTTCTTCCCGGCTCTTCTGTGCATGTAGACACATATGTGCGTTTATATTTTATGTAAGAAGGGATTCATATTGTACATACAGTGTATAACTATATTGTACTTGTTTGCAACTTGCTTTTTTCTTAATAAATTTTAGTTATTTTCCATATCAATATATATAGATCACTATCATTAATAATAATGACTGTTTAATACTATATGATATATATTACAGTTTATTAAATTCCTTGTTTCTTGAAATTTAGGTTCTATATCAGTCAACTATTGCCATAATATTGCTACGTAACAACCACAAAATCTCGGTGACATACAGAAATAAGCAGTTCCTTCTTGCTCGTGAGTTTGCAGGATGGCTCTGCGTAGTGGGGCAGAGGAGACTCTGCCCCGTGAGTCTCTCATCCCCATTCTGGACCTTCTCAAAGTGACGCCCGCTAGTGCCATGTGTTCTTGTTATGGCGATAATAAAAGTGCAACAGTGCAAGCCCAGTCACATAAATGTTTTTCAAGCCTTGGATTGCATCTTGGTCTTGAATGTTTCATTGGCCAAAGTAAGTCACGTGGCCCAGCCAAAAGTCAGGGGCAGGAAGTACACTGAGCCCATGAAGGAGGCACAGTGGACAGTACATATTTCCAAACACTCAGCCAATCTAACACAGGTTGTCTCCATGTTTCATTATTATACACATTTCCATGAACACCCCATGCATACATTTTACACATCTGATTATTTTTAACAGTTCATAGGAGTCAAATGTCAAAGAGCATATAAAGTTTTGACTCATGTGCATGTGTCCAGACTGCCCTTGTTAGACTTGTTTAAAAATAAAACAGTCGGCCGGGCGTGGTGGCTCTCGCCTGTAATCCTAGCACTCTGGGAGGCCAAGGCGGGTGGATTGCTCGAGGTCAGGAGTTGGAAACCAGCCTGAGCAAGAGCGAGACCCTGTCTCTACTATAAATAGAAAGAAATTAATTGGACAACTAATATATATAGAAAAAATTAGCCGGGCATGGTGGCGCATGCCTGTAGTCCCAGCTACTCGGGAGGCTGAGCCAGCAGGATCTCTTGAGCCCAGGAGTTTGAGGTTGCTGTGAGCTAAGCTGATGCCACGGCACTCACTCTAGCCTGGGCAACAAAGTGAGACTCCGTCTCAAAAAAAAAAAACAGTTGCGAGATTGTTTTGGGGAGAAGAGAAAGAAGGATACTCACTAAGCCAAAAATAAAAAAAGAGAAAACCTTTATTTGAGAGAGAAAAAAAGAGCTCTACACAATGATAAATTTTGGCTTTAAATATAACCTTGAGACTTTGTGAAATAAAAAGTCCCAGTTAGTTCTCAAGGATCCAGGATAAGGTAATCCGATGTCTTTGGAATACTGTATTATTAGGTTTGTGTGGAAAATACTGATAGACACCTCTTAGCTTCTAAGTCTATTTATAAAATCTGGGTTATTCTTTCGTATATATGTATGTATATATATACATATATATGTGTGTATATGAAACTTTGAGAAGTACTGAGAAAATGAAATTTTAAAAAATGGACATTAAAGTTTGAAAATACAAGTGATTGATTCTTTCATAGCACTCCAAGGACTTTTCTAAGTAGCGAAGTACCTTCACTGAATGCCAAGGGCAAAACGATGGAGAATGACTTTCTTGGGTATGTGCAGCCCAGACAGAGAAGACAAAAGCTTCTTCCCTGACACTTTCATTGATTTACCTTCTTCTATCCCGTCTTCCCTTTTTGTTCCTCTTCCTGCTTTAGCCTCTTTCTCCTTTTCATTTGTTCATTGAGTTTTTAATTACCTGAAAAAAAGGAAGGAAGGAAAAGAAAAGATGCATATGTGTATGCTCATAGCTGGATGGAACAATCATTTCATTATATCTATTGACTAGCATATTATTTTCTCACCTCATTAAGTCAGTCATTCATTCTGTAGCCATTTATGAGCACGCTGTGGTTTCTAACAAATGAATGCTTTGAGTGAACTCCCCCCTAAATGAATATCAAAAAGGGAGAGATTCCTGGTGTGTTTCCAGCCATTTCTCAAAAACTCAACCTTTTGGTGTTTAACGCCAGTCAAATCTCCCCCAACCATGAGTGCCCTTCCCAAGGTCCAACATCAACATGTGCAGCCAACTTAGAAACATGGGGTGAAAAAACAATCCCTGTTCCTTCTGACCATAGTCTCATTAATGTGTTTTGGTTTCAAGTAATATTAACCAAATTAGAGCAGCTTAAACCAAGAGGGATTTATTTTCCTATCATAACAACAAGTCTAGAAGTAGGCAGTAACCAAAGTTGGCTCAGTGATTTAAGGATGATATCACCCCTACTGGTTCTCAGGCCTTCTTACATGGCCACTAGAACAGCGGTCCCCAACCTTTTAGCACCAGGGACCTGTTTCATGGAAGACAATTTTTCTGTGGGCCCATTGTCAGGGGATGGTTTTGGGATGATTCAAGCGCATTACATTTATTGTTCAGTCAAACCTCTGCTAATGAGTCTGTATTTGCAGCCGCTCCCCAGCACTAGCATCACCTCAGCTCCACCTCAGACCATCAGGCATTATATCCTCGTAAGGAGTGCAGCCTAGATCCCTTGTGTGCACAGTTTACAGTAGGGTTCACGCTCCTATGAGAATCCGATGCCGCCGCTGACCTGACAGGAGGCGGTGTTTATGTGGTGATGAGAGTGATGGGAGCGGCTGTAAATACAGATGAAGCTTTGCTCACTCACTGCTCACCTCCTGCTGTGCGGCCCAGTTCCTAACAGGCCATGGACCAGGCTGGTCTGCAGCCTGGGGTTGGGGACTGCAGCAGTAGTAGGCTCCTGCAGCTCCAACCATTCTATCTGCTTTCGAGGCAGAGAGAAAGATGGAGAGGGCAGCACTGGAACTTTTAAGGGGGAAGCGAAAATTTCCCATAACTACGGCACTCCCCCCACAGCAGAGTTCAGCTCCGCTCGCTGGTGAGAATCGTTGGTGTGCTCATCACTCACTGGCTGTGAGGGAGGCCTGGAAAGAGTATTTTTGATGAAGACATCAAAAAAGAAGGTGGTGGAGAACATGTGCTGAGATTGCCAATAAATAGTACCTTACACACTAAGGAATACAAAATATTAAAGAACTATCTTTAATATTTAATAAAAACACCATCCAGGGACACAGAGGGACACAAAGGAGAGAGAGGCACAGGCCAAGCTTGGCTGACTATAGTCTGGTTATGCAGTATCAAATACCTCAATTCTTCTTGAATGTTTTCTTCTTAACTCCACACAAACCTCGCATATGTGAATATAGGTAAACTTGTGGTTTGCATCTCTTTTGAATTTTAATCTGCTTATGTTAGTATCATAACAGGTAAAAGATTATTATTATTATTTTAGTTTTTTTTGAGACAGAGTCTCGCTTTGTTGCCCAGGCTAGAGTGAGTGTCATGGTGTCAGCCTAGCTCACAGCAACCTCAAACTCCTGGTCTCAAGCAATCCTCCTGCCTCAGCCTCCCAAGTAGCTGGGACCACAGGCATGCGCCACCATGCCAGGCTAATTTTTTCTATATATATTAGTTGGCCAATTAATTTCTTTCTATTTTTAGTAGAGACAGGGTCTTGCTCTTGCTCAGGCTGGTTTCAAACTCCTGACCTTGAGCGATCCACCTGCCTTGGCCTCCCAGAGTGCTAGGATTACAGGCGTGAGCCACAGTGCCCGGCTGAAAAAGGTTATTAATTACTCCTATTGAAGCATATTTGGGTTTTGATGATTGGACATTTCATTTCAGTGAGAGCGATGTTCTGAAACTCGGCCAAGTGGAGTGAGAGGCAGTGATGTGTCATGAGAAGAACATTCGACTGGTTGGTAATTTATTTAGGAAAGTCACTTCAACTTGAACTCTCACAGCTTCAGTTTCTTCCTCTGGGGAACGGAGACAGCACCCACCCTTCCTATCTCATGGGGTTGTGAACAACAAATGAGAAAGTTCTGTTGGCAGGAAAGGGCCTTTCAAGTATATATTAGTGTGCTGTATATTTCACGTTGAGTCCACTAACCAGCGTTTCTCTAAACTAGGCTTTCTCAGGATGTGAAACTGTGATGGAAGCAATACTGTAGTGCCCAGAGGAAACTTTTGAAATATTTTCCTACAAAATTCCTAATGCTCTGACCACCAGGGAACTTCATCTGCTGATTTCACTGCCTCCACTGGCGGCATGGTTTAATCATGAAGAACATCCACAGAGAATGGTTCTACTTTTCTAAATTAGCTTTCAGAAAGGCCCACAGGCTGCTGTTTCCATGTTACATCAGAAGGATGAACTGGCCATGGGTCTCTTGTTAAGTTGTTTTTCCAATGAGATAGGTACTATTATTATTATAATTTAAATTTGAGGGAACCAAAGTTTAGAAAGATTTTGTCTTTTGCCTGGAGCCTGGCGTTTCAACCAGATCTGTCTTACCCTGCGGCAAAGTTGTTAGCTTGAGCTCTGCTCGGTGGTCAAAGGTGACATCATCAACATAAAAGTCCTCCTCTTCCTCATCCTTTCAGCACATCTTTTTACCTTACGTGACCCTCTTTTCAACTGTTTGAGGTTGGCAGAACTGTGAGTTTATTAGCCCCGACATGCCGGTGAGGAAACAGGCACAGAGACGTGACATGGCCTGTCCGTGACCCTGTGGGATTCATCAGGGAGTGAAACCTCCAGGTGGAGGAAGGCCTGTAGGCCAGGTTTCCCCTCCAAGGCATTTTAGAAGTGTTGGAATTCAAAAGAATGGATTTCAGACTTAATTAAAAATGCATTCTGGTTGAGTTCGCTGAAGATGTCTCATCTTCTCAGGACAGACCTCTGGGCAGGTCCTCTGTTCCCTCCTGACTGCTCCTGACTAACCTAGTGACCTTCTGCAAACGTTCAGACTACTCTGTGTCTTCACGTATCCATTTCTCTGCTCTTTGCCCAGCCCCTCTAAAAGCTGGTCTTTCCAGATTTGAAAGAAGAAGGCCTGGCAGAGGAAGGGCGTTTCATGGTAACCGCCACCACTGCCCCTGCTATCCTCGTTAATGTTAATGGCTTTTTCTAGGCCTTGTGTGTATGTATTTCTGCTCTGGCTTTTCTAGGCCTTGTGTGTATGTATTTCTGCCACATCTGTGTATGTATTTCTGCTCTGCCATCACTCAGCCGGCCTGGCCTTCAGCGCCAGTGGAGCCCTGGACGAGGAACCAGAAGGTCCGCGTTCTAGGCCAAGGGCTGCTCCTAATGGCCGCCTCCCTCTCCATCTCTGGGCCTCACAGCCCCATGCCTCAGCTGAGCAGGTTGAACTAGAAACCCCCTAAGGAATCTTCCTGTGTTTTATTTTCCTCCCTGGGTACAGTTACAGTTCACCATCATTGACTATTTTTGGCATAAAATCATTGTGGTTCCGTAGTAGAACAGGAGAACTTATTACAGATTAGTCTTTAAAATGTTTTGAGATCATTAAGAGAAAACTGAGCTCACCGTTGCCTTCAGATCATCTGATGCTAGCAGCCTTGCTAGGCAGGAGGAGGCCTCAGCAAAGTGGAATTTGGAGACAGAAGTGCCTGGAGATCCTAGATTCTTTCTCTTGGCTTCTGCAGAAAAGACCACAGCCCAGACAACTCACCCAAGGTCCCCTAGAACTTCAGAAAAACACCCAGAATAAAACTGTGTTTCCTAGATTATTTTACAGTTCCTTTCCTAGAATGGCATATATTTACTGGTATATATTTGAGTGTTATTCCTATAAAATCAGTGGCCATATGTATTAGCAGTGCATACCTTTTTTTTTTTTTTTTTTTGTGGTCATACTCAGTTACTACTATAGCTCAGTGACATGTTCATTTTTCAGGCTTGGAAATAATTACATCGTCAAATACCACTTCATGATTAAAAACTTTCTAACCAGGAATAGCTCCCCTTTCACAGTAATTACTTGTGGCAAATATCCTTTTTTAGAAAACAAATGCTGAACAAATTGAAGTCAGATCATTTTTTCCTCTCCTGCTAAAATAATTGCATGAGTAAGAGGTGATTTCAGTTTGGGGACATTAGAGGTTTTCTATGTTGCGTGATACAGGAATTGGTCCTGAGCATTCTCACACATCCCTCTATCTCAAAACATTTCTTCCGCTCAGAGGCAGAGCTGAAGCGGCATCTGTCTTTCTTCAAAATCAAACTTTCTTTAACTTTCTCCTGCCTCCTCGGAGATATTCAGCCTCGGTTTCTTCCTTAGCAGCTGCAGTTTCTTCCTCTTGACTAGGTACGGGCTCCAATTCTAGTTCCAGTCACCTCAGGAAAGTGACACTCCAAGACCCAGTTAAAATACAGGAATGATGATTGTACACCACGTGACAGTCGTTAGTGTGAATTAAATGAGAAAGTGACATTTTGGGATAGCGCCTGGTGTGTGAGCAGCTCTCCATCCGTGTGCATTCTCCCACCTGCTTTTCCAGGTCGGGTGTGGCTTGCAGGGACTGCTCACGGCTTACCAAAACTGTCACTGGAACTAGTTGTCTGCCTCCCGGATGCCAAGTTTCTTTTCTGATTTTTGTTTCTATTTTTTCCCACTCCTCTGTTCATCTCTATATACATTTTAGAAATAATTTTATTAATAAAATCCCTCTCACATTAGCCTCTTCTCTGCAGTCCCTGGGTGTGAGTTCCTTTGTTGGTTGTGAATGCCGATGCTGGCTCATGGAGAGATATTTCTCCCAGGCTTTGCAATTTTGTTTTTGTTTGTTTTATTTACTTATTTTTTTATTTCATAATATTATGGGAGTGCACACATTTTGGTTACATATAATGCCTTTGCCTCACCCAAGCCAGGGCTACAAGTTTGCCCTTCCCCCATACAGTGTGCTCCGCATACATAGTTGTGAGTTTGGCCACCCCCAACCCCCTCCCACCTGACCAGCACCCAGTGAGTATTACTACCATGGGAGCACCTTAGTGTTGATCAGTTAGTACCAATTTGATGGCGAGTACATGTGGTGCTTGTTTTTCCATCCTTGTGATACCTCACTTCAAAGGATGGGCTCCAGCTCCATCCAGGATAATACAAGAGGTGCTAGATCACCATTGGTTTTTGTAGTTGAGTAGTAGTCCACAGTATACATTTACCACATTTTATTTGTCCACTCATGTATCGATGGCCACTTGGGCTGTTTCCACATCTTTGCAATTGTAAATTGTGTTGCCATAAACATTGGAGTGCAGATGTCTTTATTATAGAATGTCTTTTTTTCCTATGGGTAGATGCCTAGCAGTGGGATTGCTGGATCAAATGGTATTTCTGTTTTTAGCTGTTTGAGATATCTCCAAATTACTTTCCACAGGGGTTGTACTAATTTGCTGTCCCACCAGCAGTGTAAGAGTATTCCAGTCTGGCTTTGCAGTTTTGGAATGTGAGCTAGTTCAGCAAGAGTCCTTTTCCTGGAGAAAACCCTGTGGGTTCAAAAGCAGTACCTATGGGAAGATGTAGAATTTGCCTTTTGGGGATCCTACAGGAACCAGGTTTATGTTAACTTCTAAGTTTTGGAAGACACCACCAATTGAGTAACTCCCCACCAGTTCATGAAGTGCTCAGCTTTATGCTGAGAAAATCCCTCAGGTCCAGCTTCCTGTCAGTCAGTTAGCTACAGTCTCAACTGTGGACTGTATTAAAATTGCATTAAAATCCCAGCACTGCAGGCTTTATTAGGGTCTGGTACCATTGTAAGACATTCAGCTTTATGCCAGTGCAACATTCTGACGTTGCATTTCCTCTTTATTTCTAACTCCTTGGGATTTCCCTTTCTTATTCTGAATTTGGCCATATGGGATTTCTGTATGTGTGTATTTTATCTAACTTATCTATGAGTTTGGAGCAGCAAGTTCTTTTTGCATCATTTTATACCCTTGTAAGCAGAGGAGAAATGCTGTTGCTTTCCTTTAGCTGTGGAAATGTGTGGCTTTTGTTAACAGCTGCAGACTAGTTTTTGGCCCCACTGTTCTATGGAAACTGTTTTCTAAAAGGTCAGCAGTAACCTTTTAGTTGCTAAATCCAATTACCTTTGCTGAGTCTGAGTATACATAGTAGATTTTGCGAGGATCTTGATATTTGTAACCGGCAAGAAATTATTAGCCAGAGTGTAAGGTCCACAGCAATGTGGTATAGAACAATTCTTGTTTATTTTTGCAGTCCCATCATGGCCAGCACAGACTCTTGCACGTAGATGTTTGTCTAGTTCCAAGGGAAAAAACTATTGATACTTATATTATGATCATGTTAAATGTATACAATTCAAGAATGTTATATGACTTCCCATTTTTTTCAAGTGTTCTTTTGGGGCCTTCAGAAATATTTTAAAGATTTTTGAAAGTGACTTTCACATTTTTTTAAATCGACTTCTGTTTGTTTTATATTTTTTTATTGCTGTTATAAATGTGATCTTTTCTTCCAATATATCTTCAATCTGGTCATTGTTGATAAATATGAAAGTTATTGGATTCTGTATAATTTTATATACTTTACCTACCTAAAATCTTTGATTATTTCAGTAGGGTTTTTTTCACTTTTGGATGTTCAAGGTATATAACCATATGATCTGCAAGTAATGATAATTTTATCTCCTCTTAATCAAATTTTTAGCCCTAGTTTCTTTTTCTTATCCAATTATATAGGCTACTACTTCTAGTACAAAGTTAAATAAGAGTTAAATCCTTGTCCTGTTCCTGATTTTACTGAAGACGCTTTTTGTATTTCTCTCCCCAGCATGATGCAAGCTCTTGGGCAGTGGTAGATTTATCATATTAATATTAAGGGAGTATTCTTATGTCTTTGACAATTTCTAACAAGAATAGATATCAAATTATGCTTTCTATTCTTAAGCTTAGTAATATTGTCAATTATGTAAATGTATCTCTTAATATTAAACTGTCTCTATTTTTGGCATAAATACTGCCTGATTAAGTCACATAGTTTTTCTAATGTCCTGGATACTATTTGTTAGCATGTTATTTAGGATTTTTACAAGGGTATTCATAAGATGATTTCATTTTTGAAATCTTTGTTGTATTATGTTATTGCTCACATCAGAAAATTTAGAAGTTTTCATTTTATTTCTGTGTTCTGGAATAGTTTAAATAACTTTGAGATTTTCTGTTCTGTGAGGTTTGGTGGAAATCTTAAATGAAACCAGCTGGACCTGGTACTTTTTAGAGGCTCTTTAGCAACTTTCCTCTTTCTTTCCTTCCATGGAAATTAGTCTGTTTTGATTTTCTCTTTCTTCTAGAGTCAGTTTAAGTAAATTATATTTTTTTTCAAAAATTGTCCATTCATCTGGGTTTTCAAGTGTATTTATCTTGAGTTTAGCAAAGTAGGCTTTTATGATTCTTTTAGTTCGCTTCAATTTTGTAGTTATTTCCTTATAACATTTCTTACTTTGAGTATTTACTATAATATATTCCCCTCTTTTCCTAAGTTAGCTAGCAGATTAACCATTTTACCCCACCCTGCTGAAAGCTTTTAGTTCTATTTATTCTGCTATTAGCGAGTTATTCCAACTCACCAACATCTGCTGTTGTTTTTATTAATTCCTCCCTTCTGCTTCCTCTCAGTTTATTTATTTTTCCTTTTCTAAATTCTAATACCCAGATTTGCCAGTCTTAGATTTGCAATTGAGTGCGTTCAGAGTGCCCCACCAGCTCCTTTGCCGCGGTTTCCCCAGTTATCTTTCAGTTGCCCGAGGTGCATCTTTAGAAATTTCCCCAGAAAAGCTCATGGGAACAATATTCCTTGAGTTCCTGCATATTAAAAATTATTGCCCTATGAAGAAGTGATTAAGACTGTGCAGCCAAAAAAATAGGGAAAGACAGTATTACAGAGGTGGGCCAAGGAATTAGTTGCAGTGAGTTATTAAGATCATATTATTTTTTTCTTCATTTGGGTGGTGTGTGCAGAATTTAGCAGCTTAAAAAATTTATATTTATTACCATTTCTTTGCTCATTTTAAAGAATGGCTCTAGTTTGTACCTAATTTTGTATTATAAATGCTGTATTATTTATCTTTAAAGGGCACTGACCTCCACACTGTAAGCTTCAGGCCCAGAGCACCTGGAGCTACTCCTGGCTGCTGCCCAGCTCACTGCCTTCTGTTGACGCCCTGTGCAGGGGGCAGACATGCCTTTGTTCCTCACCTCCAGAAGTGCATTATTTTTAGGGCTTTATGAAATCTGCAGCCTCTAGACTCTCCCTCCTCCTCCTCTCCATACTTCCTCCTCTTTAGCTCCAGAGAAAAATTTTTCTCCTTAGTGTCCCTTAAAAAAATGTGTTGTTTGTCTCCTGGTTTTGCCAGAAACAGAAGATGGTGGATTTTTCTTTTGTTCTCATTTTTGGGTTATTTCCACAAGAAGGATGGGAGAATGCTGACTTATGCAACAATGTTCACACCAGAAGTCCACTTATGTCATTTTAAACATTTTTTTTCTATTTTAAAAATAAAACACATACTCATTATAGAAAATTTGGATCCTGAGAAGTTATAAAAAAGAAAATTAAAACCACCATTTCTGTTAAAATATTTGTGTATTTCTTTCTAATCTTTTTTCCATGCTTACATATTTTCTTTTTTTAAAACACTAGGATCCCTCAAAACCTACAGTTTTGTATCCTAATTTTTTTTCACATGAGCATTTTCCCATATCACCAAAAGAGAAAAAAGTTGTAATGGCTGCATAAAATATTTCACCATTTCCATGTATTATTACACATTTAGGTGATTCTAATTTTTTTAAATTACAAATTGTACTATACAGGATGGCAAATTACAGTCCATAGGTCAAATCTAGCCTTTTGCTACCTGTCTTTGTAAATAAAGTTTTATTAGAAACAGCCATTTGTTTAGGAATTGTCTATGACTAGTTTCTTGCTACTGTGAAAGAGTTGAATAGTCGCAATAGAGACCAGATAGCCTGCCAGTTCTAAAATATATACTACCTGGCCCTTTATAGAAAAAGTTTCTAAGCCCTGTTGTACTATAGTGGACATCTTTCCATGTTCATTTTCCATGTTCATCTGCATGCATGTATGTATATTTTCTCAACATAAACCCCAAGAAATGGAATTACCTTGGTCAAAGAGATACAAACATCTTCATGGCACTTGCCAAACTGTCCACCAAACAGGTTGATTCACTATTCCACTAGAGTGTGAAAATTTGCCCTTTTCCCCACATCCTTGATAACACTGGACATAATCATATTTTAAATCTTTACAAGTTTGGAAAGTTGGAGAATGGTTTGTCCCTTCCAAAACTCACGTTGAGACTTAACCCCCGTTGTGAAAGTACTAAGAAGGTGGGATATCCAACTTTGGTGTTTGAGAGAGGGACGTTAGGGAGGTAATTACGACTAGATGAGATCACGAAGCTGGGGCATTTGTGGCGTTATAAGAGGAGAGAGACCTGGGCCAGCATGCTCAGCCCCTCGCCGTGTGATGCCCTGCGTCACCTCAGGACCGGGCCGACAGTCCTCACCAGCAAGAAGGCCCTCACCAGATGTGCCCCTCAGCCTTGGACTTGCCAGCCTCCGGAACTGTAAGAAATTAATTTCCTTTATAAATTACCCGGTCTCAGATACATAAAATGAACTAAGATAGTATCTTATTTTTGTTTGCCTGCCTTTTGATGACTAGTGAGGTGGAATATTTCTTCAGAATTGTAACTTCCGTTTTCTTTCTGATTGCCTGTTCATATCCTTTGCATTTTTTCCTGTTGCCTTGTTTTTCTTTTTCTTTTCTTGATGGCCTGTGAGACATAATCATATGTCATGGATATTGTATACTTGATGTTGACAGCTTTGCTTTTTCTCAGAACAACAGTGCTCTCAGCGTCCAATGGCCACAGTGGCTGGCGCGCCGTTAGTCTGAAGAAGTGTGGCAGTTCTTACAGTCTTAGGTTTGGTTTTGAAGAGAAGCCCACGAAGCATATTTGTCAGGGAAAGCAAACCCACTAAGGATATGGCTTCACCTCCCTGAGCCTGGGGGAAGGAAGCTTCCAGAAAAGAAAGATGGCAGTGGAGGAAGCAAACCCCTCTTTCCCTTCTTATCCCAGGCCTGGCATTAAGCCAGGGTCTTCTTCAAAATGGAAAAGCTCCCCATTGTTCCTAAATAAGCTCCTAAATTAATTCCATACTAATGGAGCCTTGTAGCAGGAGTAAAGTTGTTTGTGGCAAGTATTATTTCTAAAGCATGCCGTGTTTAAACTCTTTGCCCACCAGGAAATGTCTTTTTTTTTTTTTTAAGAAACCTTGTAATAAACTGTTGAAAAAGGGTTTATCACTGTAATGAGTAAAGTAGCCCCTGGAAAAAACCATCCCAGCCATCAAACTTTCCAAATAAAATATTGTGAATTCAGGTAGGCATGTTGGCTGAGAGGAGTCAAGAAGAAGATATTTCTGAGCTGTGTGGTTGTTCCTCGTGTCTGAAAATAAACAAACCTGCTTGGGATACCCAGGGTGAAAATGGTTTGGGAAGACTTTAGTGGGGTTGGCATAAAAGTATGTACACTAAGCCAGCTTGTCCCTCATTGGACCCCATGTGCTCTGTGGTCATGTGATGATAGCAGGATTTTTTGTGTCAGAGCCCAAGAGGTTGACGGTTAACTGTGAGACCACGTGTGGCGTCTTCTGAGGTTTGACTGCCAAACCAATACTCCGTCTATATAACTCTCACTCTTATATTTCTTTCTTTGATTTTTTAAAAATAATTTTTATCCTTTCCTTCAAGTTTGGATTGGAGCCATCTCAAACTTAATAATAACCTGTATTTGTATAGCACCCGACAGGTACAAAGAACGTCTTTCACGTCATCTTTATCGTCTGCAAGGAAAATGTAGCCATTATGCCCACTTTTGAGCTGAGTAGACTGAGGCTTCAGGAAGCTCAGTGTGTTGCCATGGGTCCTGTGACTAGTCTGCAGCAACGTTAGTATATGAACCTGGGCTTTAGTTTTACTCCGGGACCGCCATCCACCTCAGTGTGAACAAAGAGCACGGCTGGACGCCCTGCAGTGGCTGGCACGAACTCTCTTTGTCTGACGGACAGCTTCTTTCGTCCACAGGGCAAATGTCGATTGGGCTCACACGATGCTCCAGCCACTCCGCCAGGCGTTCTGTACCCAGCGTGTGGAAGCAGCCACAGCTGCCTGCTTGTGAGGGAGGGGCTGCTGCCACCATCAGAGCTGGGGGACGGGAGGCTCAGGGTGGTCACCTTTCCCAGGCACAGCACAGCCAATTAGAAGTTGCCCTGGGTGTGAGCTCTGCCCTTTGTGACCCGGCACTGGTGTCGTGAGCACTAACGAGGGCACGGGGGTCCCTGAGCCTTCACCCTGATTTGTTTGAGGGGACAGCAGTGCTTCAGGCAGTACCTGAGTGATGGGGACACCCAGGTATAATCTAACTTTACTTTGATCGAATTCTGCGAGGGTCAACTTTTAAAGGAGATTATGCATACCAGTAAGAGAGTTTTTATAAAATTATACCTGAACCTTTCTTTGTAAGTGAAAAAATGTAAGAATAATTGTTCCATTTACACCTACTGTTTATATTTGCAAATGAGCTTCTGGGGAAAAGATGTTATTTGCTTAAGTTGCAATAAAATAGATGAATGTCAACATTAACCAAACAGACAAAAAGGACTGGGCTCATCTCTGTCCCCATCTTTTCTTTTCTCACCCACCTTCCAAGCTGGGAAACCTCATGCCCTAAATGCACCGGTGGCCCCAAGTCATAATCAGCCCCAGAGTCACGTTCCAAAAGCACAAAGCATAAGCAGCTCCCCAATCCAACAGGACACTGCTTTTTAATAAAATATCTTTCAAAGCGTTCAAGCCACCAAGTCTGTATTATACAATGTTTCCTCTTTTCCATATTCTGACCCTCCCCCACCACTGCCCCACGGCGGACCCCAAGAGAAACACCGTCTGGATCCTTGCCCATTAGCGAATTCGATATGTTTCTTTTAAGTTGTGTTTCAGTTCAGGAAGAAGAGTGGCTTTATAAACCATTACCAAATCAAAGCCCCATCAGAGGAGGACAGAAGCCTCCATACATTGGGATGAATTATTTTTGGCTCTTGATTTTATGCCAGTGCTAGTGAAATTTCACAGCTGGTTATTAAAAAATCTTGGGGTCAGGGTTATATGCTACTTATGTCACAAGAAGCAGGAGAAATAAAATACCCTAAAGATATGAAAACATTTTGTAAATCGACATATTTTTGGCATCTGTTTCTCTTTCAGGGCCTAAGATGTGATTTATGTGCTCTGATGAGGTGCTGGGAGAAAGGCCTCTACTGACTCCCGGCTTAATGGTCCACACACCTCCCGAAGTATTGATACAGGTGACCTGGCTCAGGCCCAGTAACGGGTGAGAGGAGGGAGGCTGAGGAAACGTGGACAATTTATTGCTTTTCAGAAAGCAGGGAGAAGAAGGGGTACGAGTGGCCTAAGTCACAGTTTCCTCGAAAGGTAGACATTGCTAACAATTCAAGTTGACAACGCCAATAGCAAGCCACCCTTGCTTTTCTCATCATAAATTTGAGTTGTTGGGTTATTTTTGAGAATGCTCAAATGGAGCGCCCCCTTCCTACTGCTTGGAGCAGTGCCAGCCCTGCCCTCAAATGCAGAAGACCCAGACAGGGAAGCCCCTGTAAGGAGGGAAGAAGACAGCCCCAAGTGGGCCTTTCCCCAGCAGATGCCTGTCCCAGTAGGGGGGTGCACTTGAATGTCTTATTGTGATTCGCAGACTGTCCTCAGTACCCATCCTCTCCCGCCCCCCCTGCAATACCACTACAAACTGAAATAGGATACTGAAGTGTAGCTCCTCTTTGTTAGAAACACCAGAGAGGAAAGAAGGAAACATTTTTTTTTCCTGTGCTCAGGGCATCTGCTACCTGACAAGTCAAATAGGACATGCTCAGATTCTGCTGGGTCATGAAAACTACAGACTGCAGACGTTGTGAAGGATTAAAATGAGGGTCAGTATTATTATCTTTGTAATAGAAAAGAATCTGGATTTAGAAACCTCCCATCTGGGCAATAGAAAAGAAGTCTAAAGCTTAATCCCAGGTAAAAACCTTATTTCACATCCTGCCACCTCAGGAACTCTCCCAAGCACCTGTCCTTTTTGTTTTTAGTTTCTCCAGTTTTCACTTCAGGAAAAGAACATGTATCGCAGAGGGACTGATTAGAACTTCTGCCTTTGAAAATGTTCAGGACCTAGCCTCCTCCTGTTTCTACTCTGAGGGGCAGCGGGAGCATCTCTTCCCTGCTGGCACAGGAAACCGCCAGCTCAGGGGCTGGTCTGCCTGGCCAGAGGAAGGGTGGGCTACGGCTAAATACCATCCTTTGGTCTCTTAAGTTACAGATCAGTTTGGAATATCACTTGTTCTGCGTGAATCTAAGATGTTCTTTGGTTAAGTGGAACTGAGATCATTTAGGAATGTATAACTGTCCCTATAATTACCTGAACTATAGTTTTTGCATTCTATTGTTACCTCGTGGTATAACAGAATACGTTTTTCATGTTAAAAGTTGATTTAGTGTACAATAGAAAACTTTTGGGGTGAATTATTATTTTAATTAGGATTTGAATCAGCTGCATGGACAGAAGACTCAAAAATAACCTTGGTCAGAAGTCCCAAAGGAGGTTTTCTTTTTCTTTCACTTGAAAGAACTCTGTAGGTAGGCAGGGAGGATCCTAAATTCATAGGTCTTTTTGTTCTGTCACTCTGTCAGCCAGGTTGCCTCCAGGCCCAAGATGGCTGCTAGAGCTCCTCTCAACAGAACCATATTCCAGGAAGCTCAGGAAGAAAGATGAGGAAGGCAAAGAGTACACTACTGCCTGTTCCCCTCTTAAGGATCTTTCCCAGCAACTCACCCCGCAACTTCTACTGACATCTCCTTGCACCATTAGGTACAAGAAAGGGTGGAAACTGTAATCATTTAACCAGGCACATTTATGCATGGAATAAAACTGGTGTTCTATGCTTAGGAAGACGTAGAGAATGAATGTGGGGAAATGACTCTGAATCTCTGCCACTGGCAATATTAAAGGAAGAAAAAGGCTGTGGCACAGCCCCCTCCTCCTTTCCACTTGAGGTGGTAGCAGCTGAAAATGACAGAAACTACTCTGAGAGGGCTCGCTGGAAGCTCTGATCCCCGAGCAGGGCAATGAATTAATTACCAGCCAGAGAGAGGGAAATACACAAGCAGTGGGCATACATCAGACTTCTCCATCCAAGAAATGAGAGCACCAGCACTGCTGTTGCATTCTAACCCCCAAAGAGTATTTTGCAAAAGGAAGGATGTTGTGCAGGTTCTGAAGTTGTTGCACCCTAAGTGAAATCTTTCTGCACTAACAACGCAATTCCACAAATCTGAATGCTTTTCAAAATGCTGTGTTACTAAAGTAGAAGAGAAAGGGAGTATAATTATGTGTCTGAAGGTATAAATGTGCATGAAATAATATGTATGCACATATAAATAATACATAAATATATATTTTAATAAATTCATTTTGTAGTGCTTACTATATTGCTTCTTTGTTCAAGGGGTCCTGTCTCAAGAGATAAAGTTTAATCTCTGAAGACAGGTATTCCACAGGTAAAACATTTCTTACCAAGCTAGCCTCTCTGAGTTATATGGGTCCCCAGGCCACTGCATTCTCTGTTGCAATTGTTTTATTTCTGTTTATCCACACAAGATTGTCAGTCATTGACTATAACCAATGGGCTGTAAAGATTTCTCATAATGCATTTTTAATATCATTATTTAGAAAAATAAATGGTTCTGATGTCTAAATTAGAATAGTGCTTTGTCATCATCAACTTAATATAGTTGGAAATAGAATGCCTGGTCTGTGCCAATGGGATTTACAAAGTGAGCAATTAAGCATAGTTAGTTAAAATCTCATATAAAGGAAACTCAATTCGTTTTTAGGGGAGAGTGGTATGTAGGTGATTCTCATAATGATTTAGGTGCTTGTCCTAAATGGGGTGGCATGAAGCCAACGTGGGTTGGTGATAGCAATCTAATACTCACTTGAATTTAGGGATTAAGTAATTTTTAACAAATAGAAATGCTACTGTTGGATTATGTTGCTCAAAACAATATTAAGTTTTGTTAACACTTTCTAATCAGAAAGAATCCATGGGAATAATCCATATCATGTGGTAATTTATCATGCTTTAAGAGGAGAACAATTCATTCTTCTTGAGAAAGCTGATTATTTCTCACCTAATTAAATGGTAACATTTTAGGATCCATTGCAAGTCGAAACCCACAAAACCTTCCTGCTGTGTACAAGTGCCTGAGATGTATTTTAGAATATTTTACATTTTTTCACCCCGGTTGTGCTTGGATGTTGATAATGTCTTGCTGATAGTAGTTGGGGAACAGTGCTTTATTGTTCTCTGTTTGATTTTTAATAAAAATCCTGTGGCTGCCTCTTCTAATGCTCTTCTTCCTCCCTCCCTTCTTCCTTTCATCCCTCCCTTATTCCTATTCTCCTTCCTTCCTTGCTGCCTTTCTCCACTCCCATGTTCACCCCCCAGTCCAGGTCTCCCCTGCTTTCTAGACAATGCAGCAGCCATCCTAATTGCTCTCTCTTGCCTTTTGTTTCTGCCTTTTGCATGAATCCTGCACACAGCAACCAATTTAGTCTTTTCAGGACATGACTTTGGTCATCTAATCACTAAGCTCAAGAACATTCATTAGTGTTGAATTGATGACAGATCATTTCTAAATTCTGTAACCTGGCATTGATCAGATGGGCACTACCTTCCTTTCTTTGTCTCTTGTTATTTCCTAACACAAACCGTTCCCTTTGGTCTAATCAGTGCAACTCCTGGTCCCCGGAGTTGCTGTCCTTCCATTGCAGCTTTGCCTAACACTAGCCTCTCTGCCAGCAGTGCCTTGTTCCAAGTTCAGACCTCCCTTCAAGGCCCAGGAGGAAGCCTCTCCTTTCTTGCTTTGGCTACTCAAGAAGCAGTGGTCTCCCCAGCACTTGAGTTTTCAAAGCACATATTGTCCCTAGCGCATCTTTGCTATGTTGCACAGATACCATGTACTGTATTTTCCATACATTTATCTTCTAAGCAATTGAGGACCATGTTTAGATGTCTTAGGTGCTTGGCACAATTCATTTTTTTTTAATTGTAAAAAAGCACATAACATAAAATTTACCATCTTAACCATTTTTAAGTGTACAGTACAGCAGTGTTAAGTATATATGCACATTATTGTGCAAAAGATCTCTGGAACTTTTTCATCTTACGAAATTGAAACTCTATTCTGTTGAACAACAACTCCCATTTCTTCCTCCTCTTCGCCCCTGAGAACCACTAGTCTACTTTCTGTTTCTAAGAGTTTGACTACTTTGAATACCTCATATAAGTGGGATCATGCAGTATCTTTCTTTTGGTGACTGGCTAGTTTCACTTAGCATAGTGTCCTCAAACTTCATCCATGCCATCACATGTGATGAGATTTCTTTCTTTTTTAAGGATGAACAATATTCCATTGTATGGATAAACCACCTTTTCTTTACCCATTCATCTGTCAATGGACACTTAGGTTGCTTCCATATTTTTAGCTTCTGTGAATCATGCTGCAGTGAACACAGGTGTGCAAATATCTCTTCAAGATCCTGTTGTCGATTCCCAGAAGTATGATTGCTAGATCATATGATCATTCTAGTTTTAATTTTTGAGGAACCGCCATACTGTTTTCCAAAGTAGCTGCACCATTTGATGTTCCCGCCAACCATGCACAAGGGTTACAGTTTCTCCACATCCTCACCAATACTTGTTATTTTCTGTTTTTTTTTTTTTTATAGTAGCCATTGTATCAGGTGTGAGGTGATATCTCATTGTGGTTTTGATTTGCCTGATTTCCCTGATAATTATTAATGTTGAGCATCTTTTCATGCCTTACTGGCCATTCATGTATCTTTTTTGAGGAAATGTCTCTTTAAGTCCTTTGCCCATTTCTAAATTGGATTTGTTGTTGCTCAGCTGTAGTACTTTTTTATATATATTTTTGATATTAATCCCTTCAGATACATGGTTTGCAAATATTTTCTCCTGTTTTGTAGGTTGCCTTTTCACTCTGTTATTTCCTCTGTCAAGTAGAAGTTTTTAAGTTTCATGTAACCCCATTTGTCTGTCTTTGCTTTTATTGCCTGTGCTTTTTGTGTCATATCCAAGAGGTCACTGCCAAATGTATCGTCACAAAATTTTTCCCCTAGGTTTCTTCTAGGAGTTTTATGGTTTCAGGCTTTATGTTAGGCCTTTAATCCATTTTCATTTAATTTTTGTGTCTGGTGTAACATAAGAGTCTAACTTCATTCTTTTGCATGTGGAAATCCGGTTTTCCCAGCACCATTTGCTGAAGAGACTGTCCTTTCCCCATTGTGTAGCTTGGGTACCCTTGTGGAAGATCACTTATGTGAGAGTTTATTCCTGGGCTCTCTCTTCTGTCCCACTGGTCTACATATCTGTCTCTATGCCAGTACCACACTGTGTTTTGATTACTGTAGCTTTGGAATCTGTTTTGAAGTTAGGAAGTGTGACGACTCCAGCTTTGTTCTTCTTTCTCAAGATTGATTTTGGCTTTTTGGGGTCCTATATGGCTTCATGTGAATTTTAGGATTATTTTTGCTATTTCTGCAAAAACAAAAACAATATTGGGATTGTGATAGGGATTACATTGACTCTTAGATTGCTTTGGGTAGCATGGATATTTTAACAATATTAAGTCTTGTAATCCATGAACATGAGATGTCTTTCCATGTAGCACAATTCTTTATATATAACAATAAGATTGTTGTTGATGATGAAAGAGTATGAAAAAGACCACCAAAGATATATGTGTGTTTTTTTAGAGGAGGTAGGAAGAGAAAGAAAGCGGTGAACACATATTCAGTACTTTTAGTGTATCAAACACCTTCTATATTTTATTATTCTCAGTATAAACTTATGACAGGAGTGTTGGCATCCTTATTTTGCAAAGGAAGAAACTGAGACTCACATTTAATAACGTCAGTTATTAAAGGTCACACAGCTGGTACATGGCAGAATCTGAGTGTGCCTGAAGTGGATAAGTCTGACTTTTCGTTCTCATTCTCGGTCTCACTGCCATGCTGGTATTTCCCCGTTCTGTGAGTGTGAGCTGTTGCTCGCCTTCATTCGGGGCTAGGAAATGCCAAGGTCATTTGAAGAAGGCATTTCAATATGGCAAGGCTAAGTTGATATAATAACCCAGTGTCCCCTGACTTAATTCACTAAACCTTGTAAATATCTTCTGAACAGCTCACATTTGAAGGCACATTTGAATTTAAAAATGCAAATAACCCCTCCCACCCTGACACCCTTATGAACCTCCAGGACTGTTTTTGTCTTGGTGTCATAGAGTGGCCTCGTGGTTTCTCTTTCCCATCTCTGCCTCCTCCGTTTAGCGCGTGTTACATAATCTCTCTGCCAAAGAGGGAACAAATCACGCAGAGAACATACCCACTTAACTATGTTTAAGATCTGCCCAGGAATGTGGACCATGTTTAAATATAAAACTGAGAATGAGGCCTTTGACATTGATTGATTTTAGAAATAAAGTAGAACTAATCCATGATACCGATCTCATAGAGAAATATTTTCATAAAATTCCAGAACATTTGTGGGAACTGGACCTTAATTAGAGCCCCATTGTACAGGGATAAATAGCATAGTCGTTGGAGTTGATATAGTTACTGAAAGGAATGGTGCATAATTGGGGCAAGTCCGTGCGATTAGGTATTGGCTCTGTTTGGAGACACTGGTATATAATATAGGCTCACTCCAGAAAACATTTAAAAATACATCTCAACACTTAATATGTGCTATTGAAATTAACTAGGAATAGTAGAGTTAATCAAAATTTGGGTGGGGAAGTGAATGAAAATAATGGGTGTGCTCCTTTGTGAACTTTTATGGTAGAAAACAATTTAGAGGTCATCATGGATCACAGATGAAAAGGAAAACAATATTTTATCCAAAAACAAGTACGAAATTGTTTTAACAATTATAAAATCTGCTGAAAATCTTCCAATTTTAAATTAACTGTGGACAATAATAAAGGACCAAGTCTTATGCTTCACAAATTAGAGAAAGGCAGAGGAAGAGGCCAGGAGTGGACAAAGATGATGAAAGCATTGGAATGTAAAATGTAAGAGGAGTTAAAACGGCTGACTTGAATAGTAACATATTGGATCATAATATAGTCTCTGTATGTTATGAAGTATAGAACATACATATTCATATGTATGTTCTATATTCAGGTATAGAATATACACTGAATAGGAGCACGATGCTCTACAGAAGATAATTTCAGGCTTCTGCACATCTTTAGGTAGAATAAAGGTAGGAAATGTTTTAAATGAGAGTTGGAGAGTTAGAACAAATCATTTTATAAATGAGGTCTTTCTGACAAATGGTCAAAATATTAGAGTCCTCCGTACTAACCCAAAATGTGCTGTCCCTTCAGTTCCTGTGTCTACCAGGTGCCACATCAGAGTCTGTCATCTTACCTGGGGAATTTGCAGTTGAGTGAACTTGTATGCAGTTGACTTATATAGCATACATTGGGTGAACTTATGTGCAGTTCGGCGCAGCACTGGGCACCACTGCTGTAGGGTGCCATACGTCAGGAAGGTTTGGGAACCACTAAAATAGGTTCCTGTGATGGCGACTGGAGGGCAGTTTTGGCTTGGTGGGAGAGAAGTCCTCTCTGAGGAGACATCTGAGCTCAGCTTTAACGTGAAGCCTCGTGGAGATCTATTGGAAAGACTGTTCCAGGAAGGGGGAATAGTGCATGCAAAGTCATGTGTGAGGGATAGAAAGAAGGCTGGTGTTGCTGAAGCACAGAAGATGCTGGGACAGAGGTGGGAATAAGGTCAGGTGGTAGGCAGGAGTCATACCACACCTCTGTATGCTGTGCAGGCCGGGATGGTTTTATTCCTCAGGGAGCATTTCCACCCTTACTCAAGTGCACGTCGTTCTTTCCCATTGTTCCTAGGACCCCATGACGTGGCCTATGTATGGTAATCCACTTTGGGATTCCCAGCCTACTCTTCAGCAGTCTGTCTGGCCCACAAGTGAAAACAAAACAAGGCAAATCTCCCAACACTGCCACGTGCTGGGAAGGGCTTGACCAGCAGAATTCTATCAGCCCCTGGGACCCGGTTCCAGGCCACCCTGCCTTCCACACACAGAGAGAGCTGCTGCGGCACCCCGACAATGGTGCATCTTCAGCAAAGGGGGCCTGGGCTACCCCTCTCTACTGATCTCCTGGCTCCTGTCCCCAGGAATGTCATTCTGTAGGTCGTTGGCCTACTTTATTTGCTCTTGGGCCAATACGAATTGAAACAATCCTGGTAAAGCCAAAGAGGCACTGGATACACTCCTGGAGCCAACCCTCCCTAATTTTTCAATAGAGGAAAATCGTACACAAAATAGGAAAATGGAACCTTTGTGCTATAATTTCCTAACTCAAGTGACCGTGAAGAATCAGTCCATACTGGCACTCATCTTGCAGACAGCCCGTGGAACCCAGTTACTCAGTATGTTATGATTTGTGGGGAGTACAGCCAGGCCCTGGCCTGGGGAGGGAAGGGAGAGGTAGAAAGGAATGGAAAATGAATGCTTTTCGAATAAGCAGAGCAAGTCCTACTTTCGGATCCAGCAAGACCTCTGAGACATGCCCTTGTTTTGTGATGGGCAAGCCATGCAGAATTCCACCTTTTGTCATCTTGGTGACTTGAGGCCTACGACTGCAGATCACCAGTGGACCAGGAGGGGTAGTGCAGGGCCTGGGCTGTGGCAGGGCTGTGAACGTGTGTGTTGAAGAAATGCAGAGGGAATTCATATGCACGTGGGGTTAAGGAAGCTGAGACATTAAAGTTGAGGATGGTCACCACTGTTGATTTTAGGGAGAAGACTTGATGAAAAATTAAAGGACTCCTTTATTAAGTCAGGGAACCTTAGAAGAAACAATTTTAGAAGCATAAAAACCAGTTGCATGTGCATCTCAGAAACAGAATATACAAATAATTATAGGAGGTGGAGAAAAGAAAAGAGAGGCAATGGAGCCAAAAGTGTTAAATCCAAAAGTGTACAAGGAGCTCAAGAATAACTACTTATTTGGATTAATTTGATTAAATAACCTTTTCATTTTGGACTAATGTTAGATTTACAAAAAAGTGCCAAAGACCATACAGAGGGTTCCAGTACCCTTAAGGCAGTTTCAGTGTCTTCTGATGTTAACATCTTACCTTACCAGGGTGTATTTGTCAAAGACTAAGAAACCAACGTTGGTATGTTACTATTAATATTAACTAAACTTTAGACCTCATTTGGATTTCACCAGTTTTTCCATTACGGTCCTTTTTCTGTTCCAGGAGCTAGTCCAGAATCCCACATTGCATTTAGTCACCATGTCTCCTTTGTCTCCTCTGGTCTGCGACAGTTTCTCAGTCTTGTCTTTTTTTCATGCCTACGATAGTTTTGAAGAGTGGCCAGTTGTATTGTAGAATGTCCCTCAGAACAGGTTTATCAGATGTTTTTTCATGGTTAGGCTGGGGTGTGGGGAAGAATACCATGGAGGTGAAGTGCCCTTGTCATCATTCTAGGAGGAATGTGGCATCCCCATGTCAGCCTTGGGGACATTAACCTTGATTAACTTCTCTGAGCACAGTTCTTAGCTTTACCCAGACAGGTTCCCATCCTTACGGCCACCCTCCCATCCTTGCAGGCTGAGCCCAGGGAGTATGGAGATTCCTCTGAGATACCCAGAACCCCAGACCTTCATATCTTTGTTGGGACCCTGTCCCCACAACTATTCTCTTTGGCTGTAGTGCCAACAATCACTCCAGAGTCATTGTACAGAGATTTGTTGAGTATCTGTTAAAACATTGTCAAAGAGAGTGAATGAAACAGACGTGTACTTTAAAAAGACTTTCTTAAGGTTTGGGGAAGGACACTAAAGAGCTGGAATGCAAAATTAGATATAGAAAAAGAACAAGATGGGAGAAAATATGGCAGCCAACAGTAGACAGCCAAATCAAACAGGGGCAGAATTTGTGATTAAAATAGCAAATGTAAAAATGGAAAAGCAGTGGTCAAAAGCAAAAGTTAAAAAATCAAGTTTCCAACTTTAAAATAAAATTTTGCAAAAGTAGAGGAAATTTAAGTGGTTCAAGTTTGCACGGGAACAGAAATATAGATGGAAAAATAAGTTTCGAATAGGTAAGGCAAATTTTAGTGAAATGCCAAATTATACAGTTATCTGATCTTGTAACAGGAAAGTGCTGTAATTTGGAAAGTGTAAGAAGCTCTTGGCAGCTCCTAAGTGATTAATAGGTATCAGGTCAAGCTTAATGAAGAGTTCTAAGAAGACTAGAAATTGGGCCTGTTTTCTTTGTATAAGCAGGAGATCCAGTTCTTTGTTATGTTTTGAGAAGCAAACAACATAGGAATTTGAAAACTATAAGAAATCCTTGAAAAAATTTTAGTAAACTTATAAAATGGTAAAATAGTGTTTTGTTTTGTTTTATTTTGAGGGAAAAAATGCATGAATGTATTTTCTAAGTGTGGCTTGTGCCCACAACATCATACTGAATGTTTTCTTTCACTCAAAAGAATTTATTGTGCACCTTTTTCTGTCCAGGCCCAGTGTCAGGAGTTGCCCCAGCCCACAAGGAGTTTATGATCTGGTTAGTTTATGTCCACGTTATTCCTTAACTCCCCATTTGTAGTTTTACTGATTTAGATCTTTGGAGTCAAATCTTTCTTACAGGCAAGTTTTTGTTTTTAGAGTTTTTCTTCTGTAGTACAAGTGGTGCACCCTGTTATTTATAACAATGCATTCCCCATCAGGATGGAATCTGTTTCAGCCTCTCCCTCCAACCCCTGCCCACGTTAAGTACTGGGTTGTACCGATTCCTTCGCTCTCTCTTCCCCACGTGCTTGCCAGAGGAGCTTGCTGTCAGCATGGTACAGAGATAGTAAATTCGTCTCCAGAGGTTGGCTCCACTCTGTAACCCCCATGCCAACCAAGCCCAGGTTGTTTGCAGGTGGCCCACCTTGTTGAACCTTTCGTCCCATCCAGCACAAGTGCCTTACACTGAGCATCCAATCCTATATAGGAATGTTAACACACGGTTATAGAAATCCATGTAAGTCACGTACAACAATGTAATACATTAAACCTTCAGGTTTCATAAAGGAACAGAAGATCCCACCATACAGTCCCCATTATTTTTCAGTGATTCCGTTTCCATCACTATGTCCGCTTGAAGACAGGTTATCTCTCTGGCCTGAACTGGCCCAAAGCTACTGCCATGACAAGACCTTTCTGCCAACTCCATGGGGCTTGTATTCCAGGCTCAACTGTCCTGCAAGGCACAGTCTGTTCTGTTACAGCTTGTGTTAGGACATTTGTTAGTTCACAAATGACTGGTAAAAGGAGAAATGATGTCAATATATCATGGAAGTTAAGTTGATTTTTTTGTCCATAATTTTTCCTAGGCAGAGGGAGGTGGAATAGTGGGAATAGGATTATAAACTTCAACAGGAAAAATAAAAACACAAAACCCTCAGTAGGGTGCTGCATAGGCAGGAGCCTTTCAGATCTATTTTAAGCAAGTAAAAAATGAGCAAATGTCTGGGGCTCACTCCAGGATAAGCACGCCTCCAGCCCGATGGGGCTCCAGGCCTGCGGTTGGTTGTGCTTCCTCCTGTGCCCTTTAATGGCTGCTCTGCTGGCTCGGAGCTCAGCTTTATTGCCTTGCCTGACCACCTGCAAGCCAGCATGCCACTTTTTTGTCTTTGTACAGTTTTAGTATCCCCTGAGATGGACTCCAGAATTCTAAGTTTCCTACTTGGAGTGTCAAATTATATCCCAGGAACCAATTATTGTTTTTGCTGGCTTCTGGTTGCAAAGTTGCATAGGTTTTGAGTGGTTGGCTCTTAGTTTTCCAATAAACTGCACTATTTTTAAGGGCATGATTTTGTAGAGCACAAGGTTTTTTGGGAAATGTATTGAAAGAGCTGTACTTAGCTGTGTATTTTCCTTTCAGACATACTCAGATCTCCCTCCTCCAATATGTTCTCAGCTGGGAACACTGTTCCCTCCATTGTCCCAAAGTTTGAAAGGTGGGGTCTGAGGTGGGGGGAGGAGTCATGCAATGACCTCGTCATATTGCCATCTTGAACTTCATCTGCTTTTCTCCACACCCCAAGGTCCTTGCAGGCAAAGACCAAATCTTTAGCCTCCACACCCCTCGTGCCTAGAGAAGAGCCCATGCTCAGTGCTCGCATGTTACCTTGAGTTGTCTATGGCAGATGTCAGAAGGCCACTTGCACTACCCAAATACACTCTCTGTGGAAGCAGGGCCAGAATTATACTGCAGGACTTTTAGAGACAAACCCCATGAAGCTCCAAGGGGTCCACTACAACTCAACTGAGCTAATTAACCAGTTCCCCAATTCCGTCTTTTAATAACTTGTGTTGGGTTCTTCTCCTGCAATTAGGGAATTAAAGTCATCACTACCAAAAAATAAAATAAAAAGTACAATGATGCAATAATGTCATCTCAAAATTATAGTGAGGGAAGAAGAGAGAGAAGTGTGTGGTTGAGAAAGACACTTCCATTAATTATGAACATTGCTAAGGGGGCAGGAGGACCACTTAATGATCCAGTGAAACGGGAACTGTCTAGACAAGTGATTCAGATGGTTCAGGCTGAAGCCAACCCTTCAGGAATTCGTGCCAGAGCCCAACCTCAGCCCTGCCTCCTGGAATCTCAGGGCTTTGTTTTGCCCTAGGTTAAGCCACACATCAGTTGGCTGCCAAATTTGAACAATGAGTAGCTTACCATAACCAGCCCAGGCCTAAGGGAATTCATCTTCTCCCTCTTGCTGTAGTCATGGGCAGGGGAGCTTGGGTCCAGCTGCCAACAGTCATTCGACATGCAAAGGGTTTTTCCCGCAAGTGCAGATGGTCACGGTTACCTTGGCCTCCATACCCGGCCCTGCCCTGCTCCTCCCAAACCCCTAGAGAGGCCGAAGCCAGAGCACTGGGAATCAGAGGTGTGCCTTCCAGAACCAGCTCTGCAAAGGGCCTGCCGGTGACCTGGGGGAAGTCATTTAACCTGTCTGCTTCTCAGTTCCTCATCCGCCAAGGGACAGGGCTGAACTAGAGCATTTCGCTTTTCTCTGGAGGAGAGAAGTGAGATAACATGTTTTCAAAGCAGAATTTGTAACACACATGAAAGTATGTATTTTTAGATATTATAAATATCTGATATATATATAAATAAATATAAATTAGATCCTGCTTCTTAACATTATATGAAGCACTTTTCTATGTATAAAAAAAAAAAAAAATTCTGGCCGGGCGCGGTGGCTCACGCCTGTAATCCTAGCTCTCTGGGAGGCCGAGGTGGGCGGATCGTTTGAGCTCAGGAGTTCAAGACCAGCCTGAGCAAGAGCAAGACCCCATCTCTACTATAAATAGAAAGAAATTAATTGGCCAACTAATATATATAGAAAAAATTAGCCGGGCACGGTGGCGCATGCCTGTAGTCCCAGCTACTTGGGAGGCTGAGGCAGCAGGATTACTTGAGCCCAGGAGTTTGAAGTTGCTGTGAGCGAGGCTGACGCCACGGCACTCACTCTAGCCTGGGCAATAAAGTGAGACTCTGTCTCAAAAAAAAAAAAAAAAATTCTGTATAAGTTTTAAGAGCTCCCTAAAATTTCACAGCTGT